>PVIU01001282.1:19007-225681 GCA_004026605.1 Ondatra zibethicus | reverse complement strand
AGAGGAATCTAAAATGGCTGAAAGACACTTAAGGAAATGTTCAACATCCTTAGTCATCAGAGAAATGCAAATCAAAACAACTCTGAGATTCCATCTTACACCTGTAAGAATGGCCAAGATCAAAAACACTGATGACAACTTATGCTGGAGAGGTTGTGGGGAAAAGGGAACACTTCTGCATTGCTGGTGGGAATGCAGGAGAAGGAAGGTGCAAGAGAGGTGTGGGAAGATGGCGGACATTCAAAGACACTGAGTGTTTTCCTGGTTTTCTTTTCTTCCACTCGTCAGGGCAGCTACCACAAACCAACTCCTTCAGGTTGTCTTCTGACAGCCAGAAACATGCCTCAGCTAAGGGCGGGGTTTTGTGCCTCTTGCCCCTCTATGCTGGAATGTTGACTGGCTTGCCCTTGTGCAGATGACCATAGCCACCGTGGGTTCGTGAGTGCAAAAGCAATGAGTCTCTGCGTTAACCACTGCTAAAAGGAGCTTATCTGACTAAGGCTGAGAGCAACACAGATCTACGGACATAGACAACATTTAGAAGACAGCTCAACATAACTATTTGTAAAACAACAACAGTAGGTTTGCTTGCCTGTTGGGCCTATTCCCTCCGCAGTCATGGGCTTCTGATCAAGTTTACAATACCAGGCATCAATTCCTTCCTGTGGAGCAGACCTTAAATCCAATCAGAAAGAGGTTGGCTATCCCCAAACAGTCATGCCTCTGATACACATCTTGTCTATCATCATGCAGAGTCCAGTACTGGGTAAAACCATTGATGTATTTTCTCTCCCAGTGACCTGCATAGCACCTTTTAGCTCTATGAAAGCTAATCACCAGGGAGGATGTTTCCTAGTCAGTTCAATTGATTTCTGTATACCCTACAACCAAAGTGTGTGGTGTCTTCAGCAACAGAATCTTACTATCTACTTCTGGTGAATAAACAAGAGTAATAGCAATGGTCTGTGTTGTTCTGTGGGTCTCTGGGTTACTGACTCATTTTAAGTTTTTAAGAAACGATGTGTGAATATTTTACCTGCATGTATATATGTGTGCACGCATGGTGCCCTTGGAAGCCAGATAAGGGTGTTAGAAATGGAGTTAAGGAAAGTTGTAAGTTACCATGTGCAAACTGGGAGCAAAACTTGGGTCTTCTGAAGGAAAAGTAAATGCTGAGCTATTTCTCCAGTCCTGGTATTGGCTTATTTTAAACAGAATTTCCTGAATGTGCACAATACAGTGATCCTACTCAGAAATCCTTTCCAGTGTTTCCAACATATAGGCAAACTTACTTAACGTTGATTTGAAGTTTGTTTTAGCTTGACTTCCTATATTGTAAAAGGTAGACGGCCAAGAGATAAGTCTCCCAGACTTCCTTTTACCTGGGATTATGCATATAACCTAAATACCACCAAAGAGATACTATAGCCCTAGACTGGGTATAAAACTGGGCAACAGAAGATGGCATATTTTCTGGCAATCATAGTGGTAGAAGTGTTCAGTTCTTCTGGTATAAAGAGGTTTCTAACCTTTGGTCTCTAGTATCTTACCGCCAATGGAAAGCAAATGCTGAGTGGTGATTCCTATAAGGTATCCCTATAACATGGCCTGGCATTCCTCTGGTCTTTCTTGACATTGCCTGTGTTTAGAATAGAAATGAAAATCTGATGTCTAGTTCCCTTGGAAATTGTGTAAACTAAGACCTTTCAACAAATTTCCTTTTTGCTTAAGCCATCTAGAATGGATTCTATCATCTGCAACTAAGAATTCTGCTATATCCAGTGAAGTAAAAACGAATCCAAATGGGGCGGTGGTGGAGCACGCCTTTAATCCCAGCACATGGGAGGCAGAGAGAGGGGGATCTCTGTGAGTTCTGGGCCAGCCTGGTCTACAAGAGCTAGTTTTAGGACAGGCTCCAAAGCTGCAGAGAAACCCTGTCTCAAAAAAACAGAAAAACAAACCAGAATTAAAAAAAAAAAAAAAAAAACAGACCAAACTCAGGAACACAATGGAAATTTCTGCTACTCTGAAATGTAAAGGGACCCAAAGTTTACCTACATTTTATAGATTACCTTGACAGCTTAGTTAGATTCAGCATCAACATAACCAAATACAGATTTAAAAACACCGAAGCAGAGATAGGCAAGATGGTTCAGCAGGTGATGACCCTGATGACCTCTGATTGCTGAGGCCCACATAGTAGAAGAGAGCTGACTCCCAGAAGCTGTCCTCTAATTTCCCCTGCATGTGACACTAAATAAAGAAAAAATGGCAGCAGTAATAAATAAAGGCTATTAACTTCCTGCTTTCTGTGTAAAATTCCCTTTCCCCTTTTTCTCATCCAGTAATTTCAATATCTTAGTACACTTATTTCTAACATGAAAATTCTGTCTGGAATTATTGTAATGGGTTGTATTCTCGTCAAGACATAGGCTCATGATGCAATTCCTCCTTTAGTAGAAAAGAAACCATCATTTATTGGTACTCTAAATAGCTGAAGTGAATTCAAATGCTTTCAACTGATCTTTAGTCCTTATCTATAATCCTATGCCTGGTCTACCTTCATCTGAATTCCTAAAACCATCTCAACTGCATCCTTGAGTCACTGCAGACCTGCATTTCCTGTGTGTGTGACCACCCTGCCTTCTCTACCAAACCGGCTTCCACCTCGGCACAGTTCACGGTGTATTACCTCCTAACTGCAAGCCCAGAAGGCTGGGTACAGACACCGCTGACCCTTGACACCAAGCAGATGCTTAAGGAACATATGGCACCCATGGCAGAAAAACACAGGCAGAAGTGAGTCGCTCTGCCGAGCCCCAGGTACAAGGGCTCAGGCGGGATCGTCTTTGTACATAACTGGCTAGTGTGTACATGTGCATGCAGACCCCAGAGAAGGGCCCGGAACACAGAGACAACAGGACTATCAGGCACCAGAAACTTTTTTTTTTTAAGACATAGCACCTCTTCTACTACCCTTTCTCCCCACCCCCTTCCTCCCTCAGTTCTGAACAGGTCCAGCCTGTCCAAGGATGTGGCTCTGATGTTAATTCTTCTGTCCCCTCAGCTGCTCTAGCTTCCTCCGAAGGTCTGGGGGCACCTTAGCCCCTGCTGCCAGCAGCTCTCGAAGCCTCTGCTTGGGAGTCTTGGTGAGTAGGAAATTGCAGGGGACAGGGCCCTCTTCAAAGGTGACCTGACAATGCTGTTTCACTGTATGGTAGCCCTCAGCACTGGCCGTCACCACGTAGTCCCCAGGAGTCAGCAGCCGCCAATAATCACCACCCCAGGCTGACAGGGGAGACGAGAGAGGTCAGATGGGTTTAAGGGTCTTCAACTTCTGACCAGTCGAGAGGGCCCCAGTTCTTCCCTCTGCCACACACACCTGTTGTCACATCGTGGTTAATGCCCTCCACGGCAATGACAGCATCCGCAATCCCGAGCTCTGTATCCTTGTCCCGTACAACTCCTGCAATGCCCATGCGCACCTGTGTAGCATAAGTTTTTAAGTGGGTTTTTGTTGTTGTTTATTGTTTTGTTTTTTAGTGGGTTTTTTTGTTTGTTTGTGGTTTTTGAGACAGGGTTTCTCTATGTAGCCATAGCTGTCCTGGAACTCACTCTGTAGACCAGGCTAGCCTTAAACTCGGCGTTCCACTTGCCTCTGCCTCCTGAGTACTGGGATTAAAGATACGTGCTATCACTGCCCAGGTGAAGATTTTTGCTTTAAAGCCAAGCCTCAATATGTAGTTCAGGCTATCCCTGAGCCTGTCTCCATTTCCCAAGTTCTGAAATTACAGGTGTGAGTCACCTCAGTCTGTATAAAAGTTTATCAAAACCTTGAGGTGGATGTAAGATTTCAAGTTTGAGACTAGCCTGGGCTATACAGTGAGACCCTGACTTAAAAAGCAAACAAACAAAAAAAATTAAAGACACTTTTCCCTTTGCAGAAGAGCGTGACTTCATTAGCTTTCTGGCTATTGCTCTGCAAGCCTGATAAGGTGTCAGATCTACACTATGATCCTAGTTGACAAAATTTCTATTGCAGAGGAGAGAAGGGAGGGGAAACTGCAGCTGGGATGTAAAATAAATAAATTTATTTAAAAAATTATCTTCTAATTTCTAACTTATACCTGGTCTAGTAAGGTGTAACTTTGGGTTTTCTAAAGTGTGGTGGTACTGTTATTAGGCTTGTCCTTGTGTATGAGCAGGTGTCCCTGAAGAGGGCATCAAGGTTCTCTGTCACTCTCCAGCTATTTCTTGAAAGCGGGGTCTGTCCTTGAACCTGGAGCTCACACTTAGCTAAGCTGGAAGCCAGCAAGGCTCAGCAATTCTTGTCTACCCAACTCATAGCTAGAGTTACAGGTATTTATGGGGATGTTCAGCTGGCTACATGGATGCTGGGATCTGAACTTCAATCCTCTTTAAAAAATCATTTTTTTACATTTAATTATTTTGTATGGATCTATGTTTGTATGTGGGTACACACATGCCATGGCACATGTGTGAAGGTCAGAGAACTTGTAGGAGTCGGCTCTTTCCTTCCTTCCACCACGTGTATCCCAGGGATTAAACTCAGTTGTTAGGCTGAGCAGCAGGTACCTTTACCTGCTGAGCCATCTCACACGAGGGAGATGTTCTTCGCAGAATCCACGGAAGCTGTTCTCACAGAGCCATTCATAGGACCTTAGTCCCTGAGGGAGGTAACATTTTGCGCCAAGGCAGTTTTCACATCCAACTATTATCTTTTCTGAGAAAAGCTATCCTGACAACGACAGGTTTGTGACAGTTCTAGAGACCACCCCTCAGCCTCGGGTTGTCCTGGCTTCTAGTTCCATTGCCTTATAACATCTGAAAGCACCCTACTAGCAAACTGCCCTTCTTTGTCTAGATCATTCCAAGACAATCTGATGTCATTTGAGGCCCACAGTGTAGTGGAATCTGATGTCAGTTAAGACTGCTGGTGCCCGGGTTCCAGCACGACTCGGGGAGGCCAGGAACTGGGGATTCGGATCCCACCTGCTCCAGGTAAGTGAGAAGGGCGTCTTTGTTGTTTTCCCACTCCTGAGGCAGCTCCTTCTCATGAGGGAACTTGTCACAGGACAGCTCCACAGTGACCTCAAAGCAATTGGTGTGTAGGTAGCTGAAGTCGTTCATGCCTGGGGATGCCAAAGACACTGGAGTGTTAAGTGGGTGGACAGGAGCCCCCTCTCCCAGTGCTCTTGAGAGACACCCAAGGTAGGGCTTGACAAGTACTACACATTACAAAAGACTGTTATGGGATAGGTAGTTATGGAGACAGGACTAATTCCACTCTTGGGCACATACTCCCAGGAACTGTGTGCCAGTCGGCTCCATTAATGACATTGCCATGCAGGGAGAAGTCCTCGCTATGACAAGGTCGGCGATCTGTGTCTTGCATGACCCTATTGGTGCCAGCATAGACGGTGCTAAGCCAGCGAAAGACAGCATCATCCGGTGTAGGGGTGAGTTCGCGAGCAGCCCACGGGGTCCGAGTCATGTCGAAAGGGTAGGACACCACAAGTTCACCCCCATGGAGGTTGGCACTTAGCACAAACGGAATACGCTTCATCCATTTGATCACTGCCCATGTTTCAGGGGCCACCTGGACAAGGACAGGTGATGATGGGGTGCACACAGGGACAAGGAGCCTTGCCCTTCACCCCATCCTCAAAATACTCACAGTGGCATTGGGCAGTGTATAGTAAGAAGGCAGTGGCAGGTGATGGTTGGGGACAGTGTGTGGTACCAGTCCATCATCTTCTGCATACCACAGTGGTGTGTTGAGGTCAGCAAAATTGTGGTTAAGGTCAATGCCCTGGTGGGTCCAGCGACCCTCTGCCCAGCCCACCAGCTCTGAGCCCTGCCAAGAAAGGGCTTTGTTCAAGTCAAACAGGCTCTGTGTACCATAGCAGAGGGGACAGGGAGGCCCTCATTCCAGGTGGTCTACCCTGTGGTAGGCAGTCTCATAGCCATCAGGATTCATGGAGGGCAGTAGGTGAATACGCGTCTCAGTAAGCAGCCGAGTCACTCGTGGGTCCCCTCGCAGGAACTCATGACATAAGAACTGCATCAAAAGCAGAAGTAACTCCCGCCCCAGGGCCTCATTCCCATGCATACCAGCCACATAGCGGACCTCAGGCTCTCCTGGAAACACATGGAAGTTTAGAGCTTGCTCATACCGCAGCCTGCCCTGTGCCCGCCTCTCCCCATGCCATCACGCAGTACCCAGCTCATGCTCGCCAGGCTGGTCTGACATCTCCATCACATACAGCTTCAGACCCTGGTGGCTCTTCCCGATGCTGTAGATGCGGGTGATGTTTGGACACTGCTCATTCACCTGTTTCATCAGCTGGGAAGCAGAGGGGAGCATGGGGCAGTTACACACAGACGTCAGACCACGAGTAACTGCGGAAGGACTTACAGAGCCAGAGGTGCACACAGATGGGAGTAGCATGGTATGGTCCAGAAAAGGCACAGCAGGTCAGGAGGAAGGGACAGGAAGGGGTGGTGTCATGACAAAGGTAGCTGGAGCAGAACTTAGGGATCAAGGGAAACAGAGGAGAACGGGACATGGGGACAGGAGACTCATGGGTAGTCAGTCAGTGTGCCCTGGCGGGAAAGAAACAGGCAGGCCTCTTTCCTGGGTCACAGGGCTTGTGTCTGACCTTTCTCATAGCCTTATAATTGTGATGCCGGAAGTCCAGAGAGTCAGAAGATCCCAGCGTGTGGGCCTCGGGGAACAGGTCATTAGGATCTGGTGGCAAGTGAGTTCCAGGTAAATGTTAAGTTCATAGGATGCCCCTGAAGTCAGGCCCTGCCCCTCCAGCCTTTAGCCAGCTGCCCACCTGAGACTGGACAGGCCAGGATCTCTGCCCGGAGGCAAGGTGCACCTTTCTGGAACCAGGTCTGAGGCAGCAGGCGAATGAAGCGAGCCACCTGAGGCTCTGGCAGGAGGTTCAACACGGGGGTCTCTAGGTCTGAATTGGCAGGAAATACCTGGAGATATGGGGTCCCTGCTGAGGATGCTCAGACCTGATACTGGCCCAAGATCCAGGGATGGAGTTCAGGTTCCCACATTCACAAGCCAACCCTCCCTGGTGGATTCAGCTGGAGACACACACGCTATCAAACATGGACCCCAATTTCCATAGCTCCTGCCAATGGGCAACTTTGGGCAGCTGTGTTTTCTGACATGGTCTCGGCTCATTAGAGCAACATACCCATTCTGCAGCCTTGTATAAAAGAGGTCCATGATACGGAAAACCAGAGCCATGAGCAGGCAAGAAGTAAAAAAGCCAGAGGCTCGTGCTCAGAAAGAGTGGCCCAGGAGAAAGCTGCAGCACCTACCCCAGGATACAGTTAATAGGAATATCCCAATGGAGCGTGTGCTGGGTGAATAACTGCCCTGTGAATGCACAAAGTACTTAGCACTGCAAAAACACCAGCTTTCTCCTGGAGCTAAGTGGGTATCTGTCTTTTATATGGAGAGAATTCTCACCCTAGCCTAGCACCCTGGCCGGTCCCAGTCACTATGGGGACACTTACCATGTCCATCCCACTACTGTGATTCTTACTCGTCCACCAGGTCTGACTGTCATTGCTGAACTGGACCTTGTATGATGTGACCCAGTCATACCTGGTCAAAGATAAAGAGAAATATTATTATACAATTATATACTATTCAGAACTACTGCTCAAGCAGTGCCATTGCAGCACATCTGTGTCTGTCCACCAATCACTTCCAGGCTAAGAGTTAGCCTGCCTCACCTCCATATAGAATTTCTGCCCTGTGTAACAATTCCTGAGAAGCGGACAGGACTCTTAGCATCCACCTGAAGCCAAGGTTTGGTGTCTTGTTGCTCAGCACACCAAGCCCCATCATACAGATCACCATCTTCCAGACCGGACTGTGGACAAAAGGTCATGATCATCAAGCCAGGAGGGCCAACAGACAAGGGCTAGGATGAGGGGAGAGAAGAGGTCTGACCTGGATGTTGAGCCGTCCTCGGTGTGGTCCAAGACCAAAGGATTGGCTGCTAGAGGCCTCGAGCTGACTGTCTGAAACCCGCAAGGACTCCAGGCCTAGAGGGGGGCATCCTGGGATAATGACAGAACAAGGAGACAGGATTAGAGAAAGGGGGTAACCGGGGCAGTTCAGGAGATGAGCCTGACATGTTCCCATGCTAGGCAGGGCCCTCCCAGAAAGGCAATACCTGGTTCTTGTTTCTCAGGGAGAGGGAGAGTCTTTGCTGGGTTGGTGGTCACCGAAGGCCTGGCAGTCACTAAAGGACCAGGTTGCCTTTGCTTCTTTCGCTTCTTAACAATGATCTTTTTCTTCTTGATGACTCGCAGCCGGACATGCTGTTCTGAGGTCTCTAGGGTACCGGGAGGCAATGTACCAGGGGAGGGAAGAATGTCACGAAACCCAGATGGAAAGGTCCGTTAGCTCAAGAAGGCATTCGAGCATATGGGACACTCACTGCAATCACCGAAGTCTTAACGAGGAGTTCAAGTCCGGGCACCTATTCCCACCTTCCTTCTTACACAATTACATCTTTGGACAGTGTGCCCTCCGGCTCTGATCCGGGGAAGAGCGGTGTCAAGCCATTAGGGACGGGTCACTTTAGACGCCCGAGTTTAGTGTTTAACCTCTAGACCTTGTCTCAGTTGTTCCCTCTGCAGCAATGCTACCTCCCACCTCTGATTCTGCACCTCCCCCGACCATCCTCCAAGCCATCCTTAGCTTCAGACTAGGCCTCAGCTCTTGTCCTGAAGTCCGCGCTTGGCTTACCTGCCTGGCCTCAGAGCTCCGGCTTCCTACAGGAAGAAGTTGTGAGGCTGGACAGCCTGCCTCTACCCATCAGAAGCCAGTGACCCTTTTCACCCCACGCAGCCTCATCGCCCTTTCTGCTCTTTCTTTCCCCCTCCAGTCCTTGGCATTAAACACTCTCCTACACAGGCTTACTCTGCCCCTTTTAGTCTGGGGTCTCTTCACTTTTCTTGAGCTCCTCCAGATTCTGGCCTCAGTTTCTTCCTTTGTGAAAAGAGGAGGCTGGAGTTGGGGCAGCCAGCATCCCACTGGGCCTACCCTGGAACTGCTGACTAGGTCTGACCAGAATGGGGTTGCTGAGTCAGCAGCCATTGCCTCTCGTTGTGTGTGTGTCCCAGTTCACAGGGCGGGCTGGAGGACCCAGCTGGGGGAGTGGGTCTGACCTGCCCAGCAGCCGACCATGGGTCCCAGAGCTCACCATTTGCCTTCGTGGACGGCTGTGTAAGGTTGCTATGTGGGGCCAGGGTTGAGCCCGGCGACAGGCCCAGCTCTGAAGTGCTGGGTGCCCCCAGACTCAGACCGACGGAAGGCGCAAAGGCAGTCACAGCGAGCAAGAGGCCCCACATAGCTGGAGGGTCGGCGGGCCCGCCGTGCCGAGGCTCTCGGTGGGTTCTCTCCTTCCTGCGGGCGCCTGCGGAGCCCCCCGCCCCTTCCTGCCCGCCCGCTCTCCTCCGCCCCACGCCCCTCTGCAGCCTCCGGCCCGCCCACAGCCACTCGCCGGAATCCGACCTCCTAGGAGAGGGGAGGGCGGCTTGGGGAGAGCCCCGAGGTCCCTCCGTGGCGGCGGACTCGGATGAGCCGCGAGGAACCGCGGCGACGGCGGCGGGCTGGGTGCTGCCAAGGTACCCAGTGCCGCAGCCTCCCCGGTGCCCGGCCCGTCACTGTCTGCGAAGCCACCCCACATTCCATTTGACTGCGCGCGCCCATCCCACCGCAGGCACCTATGCAAGGCGCTTTGCACGTGCTCTGAATTTTAGTCAAACTTCAGTTTATGGACTGGCAAACTGAGGCTCAGAGCGGCGCCTAGGTGGTGTGGTCAAGGTAGCAAAGTTTTGTAGAGGAAACAACCTGAAAGGAAACTCTATCCAGAACCTCGGATGCCTTGATGAGGTGTGTGGGACTAAGCCGGGAAAGTCCGCTGGAAAACAGCAGGAGTGAGTGAGGGTTCAGGGCTGCGGGGGAGGAGGCAGGAATGAGGAGTCCTCCATTAATCCCCAAAACAACCAACCCATAGAGTGTAAAGAGAGGCAGCTCTTGCCCTCGTCACCACCATCCTTGGTTCCGCCCCTTCTCTTTTTCCCTCCCTGGGCTGCCACGTTTTGGGGCTTACATAACTCGAGGAAGGCAGCCAGAGCTGATAACCGGAGGGCTGGCGTCAAGAACCGAGAGGCCAAAGCTTGATAGGCGCCCTGTTCTCCCTGTTCCAACGCCTTCCCCTCTTCCTCTTATCTTCCTCCACAAGTTCTCAGACCCCTGTCTTCCCCAGGACCCCTCTGGGTTACCCTGCACCTGAGCCACCCGCCCAAAAGAAAGGCCTGTGGTTCTGCCTTTGCTTGCATCCCCACAAGCAAGTGTTGCCCCTAACAAAAGGGATCAGGGCCATGGTCTATGTAAACAAATCGAATAACCTCGTTATCAAGTCCGCACCTTTCTGGCAGCATTCACAGAATCAGAATCTGGCAGAAATGCATAAGGCCACGTGTGGGGCTCCTGAACTAAGGCCACCTCCAGAAGGGACCACTCCAAGGGAACAAGCCCTGCCATCTGGTCCAACCGTGACACTCCAGAGAGAGGGGCAGGAAACTCTGAGAAGGGAGTGATCACCGAGAACCACTGCATGACCAAATCCCTTTCTGACACCCCCACCTATGCAGCAGGTGCTAGGCCCAGGTCTCCTGAAAGAGAGGCATAGAGAAGTTTAAGGAAGCTTCTGCTAAAACACACACCACAAGCAACTTTGCGAAAGAGAAGATTTATTTTCGTTTGTAGGTTTATCCAGGGCTGTCAAGGCAAAACTCAAGCAGGAGCTTGAAATAGAAACAGGAGAAAACCCCTGCTGGGTAGCTGTCAGGCCCATTCTCGACTGGCTTTCATATACAGCCCAGGACTACCTGTCCAGGGGATGGTGCTGCCCACAGTGGCCTAGGCCCTCATACACAAACAATCAAGACAACTCCCCACAGGCCAGTCTTATCTCTGCAGTTCCTCAGTTGAGGTTTTCCTCTCTGATGTATCACGTTGACAACAGACACTAACAGGCTGTGAACACAGGGCCGCTGCACATATGCAAGACAGCAGTCTCAGTGCATCCTTGAGTTGCAGGCCAATATCTGAAAAGGTAGAGGTTTCTGGACTTGCACCAGAAGCCCCACACTCAACCAGGTTTCCCAGAGAGCTGTGAAAGGGGGGAGGGGAGAGAGAAGTACCAGCAACAGGACATCTCAGACTCAGCCCCTCCTCCCTCCTTCCATACTCTTCCTCAGAACTCCTTTATGCCCCTCTTGGTCCTGAACTGCTTTGCATCTTCTCACCCTGTCTCTTACTAGGCTATTGCCTCTGGCCCTGGCCACTGGGTATTTGGGACTGCAAAGGCAAGAGGCCTCAACACAAATTCCAATGATGATGACCCCAGGGATACAATGGCAAGTTTATACCCAGTCACCTGCACAGCATGGTCTCTATCTCCAAGAGCATCATGTAGGATCTTTGGATACCACAGGGACAAGTATATGTTTCAGGGAACAGCCTAGTAGGTTGGATGGGGCAGCTGTCCAAAGGAGATTTTAGTTTAAGGGACAAGCTGGGGTCAAGAGGTCAAGGCCAGCATGAGCAGGATAACAAGCTTTGATCTCAAAATGAAACATTAAAACAAAGAATATAATGAATAAACAAAATTCTGATGCCATTTTGCCTTTTTGGTTGTATGTATGACATCTTTTTCTGTGCAGGAAGCACCAGTAATTTTAATTTCACATGACGGTGAGCTGGTAGGACTATATGGACTCTCTGTAGCCCAGACTGGTCTTGTCTTAGTCAGGGTTTCCATTGTTGTGGAGAGACACCATGACCACAGAAACTCTTATAAAGGAAAACATTTGATTGGGTGGCTTACATTTCAGAATTTCAATATATTATCATCATGGTGGGACTTGCAGCATTCAGGCAGACATGATGCTGGAGAAGGAGCTGAAAATTCTATATCTTAACCAGAAGGCAACAGGAAGTGAGACACTGAGACACTGGGCATATCTTGAGCATAAGAGACCGCAAACCCTGCCCCCACAGTGACATGCTTCCTCCAACAAGCCCACACCCACTCCAACAAAGCCACACCTCCTAACAGTGCCACTCCCTATGAGCTTAGGAAAGCCAATTACATTCAAACTACCACAGGTCTTTATGTACCTGAAGATGACAACGGACATTTGATCCACCTGACTCTGCCTAAAGAATACTGGAATTCCAGGTATGCATTCCTCACCACACCCAGTTTGTTAAAAGTTCTGTGATTTAGGCTCTCTGATCCTCCCTGTTTGGCCTGGTCACTAGGGCTGCCTTCAACTCTGGTTCAATGGATACTGTTGCCATCAAAGACCTCAACTACATGGTCCTCATGTTCCAGTATGATTCCATCCACGGCAAATTCCCTGGAATAATCACGGCTGAGAATAAGAAATTTGTCACCAATGGGAAGACAATTTCCATCTTTCAGTGGTAGGATCCTGCCAATATCAAATGGGGTGACGCTGGTGCCAAAGACCAGTGGAGCCAACTGGTGTCTTCACCACCATGGAGAAGGCTAGGGCCCACTTGAGGAGTGGAGGCAAAGGTCATCCTCTCTAACTCTTGTCCTGCTGCTGCCATGTTTGTGATGGAATGAACCAAAAGAAGTATGGCACTCGCTCAAGATTGTCAGCAATGCTTCCTGTACCAACAGCTGCTTATGTCCCCTGGACAAGATCATCCGTGACAACTCTGGCGAAAAAAAAAGCTGCCAAGTACAAAGACATTAAGAAGACGGTGAAGAAGCTGGAGAGATGGCTCAGTGATTAAGAACACTTACTGCTCTCTCAGAGGACCTGAATTAAATTCCCAGAACCCACAAAGTGGCTCACAACCATCAGTAACTCCAGTTCCAGGGGATCTGGTATCCTCTTCTGATCTCTTCAGTCATCTGGCACACACATGGTGCACTGACATATATGCAGGCAAAACACCCTTAGACAGAAAATAAACTGAAAATTGTTTTGAAAAGGTGGTGAAGCAGGTACCAGAGGGCCATACAGGATATTTGGGGCTATATGAAAAAGAACAGGCTGTTTCCTGTGATTTTAGCAGTGATACCCACTCCTTCATCTTTGATGCTGAGGCTGGCATTGCTCTCAATAACAACTTTGTCAAGTTCATTTCCTGGTTTGACAATGAATTCAGCTACAACTGCAGGGTGGTGGAGCTTATGGTCCACATGGCCTCTAAGGAGTAAGGAGCCCTGGATCTCCTGCCAGGAAGAATGAAAGGAAGAGTAAGGCCCTTGGCCGCTGGGACATTCCTCTCCCAACTCAACCCCCAACATATGTCCCCTGTCATAATTTTCATCCCAGGCCTCCGTAAGAGAAGGAGCGCTTAAGAAACCCCATTCCCTTGAATAACACAGATAAAGTTCATTGCATCAGAAAAAAGTTTTATGATTTTCTATTTGAAATTTCTAAAACTAACTTTCAAATATTCTTTGTCCTCTACTTTTGTTAACTTTTTTTTAAGTTTCTTTGGGGTTTTGGTTAACTACTCTACCTTCTGGACAGTTTCCTAAACAACTCCCCCAGGAGTTAGCTGTTATCAATAAATTCCACTGATAACTTTGACCTCCAGCAACTGATCATGGGGCTGCTTCATTTCCAAGCTGGGGATAACTAAGTAGCCATCTGGGAATCAAAGTCTCTCCCTTTTGCTCTTTCTCTCAACTTGTGATCCCATCCTATTTTAGTGACTCAGCACTGTCCTGGTGAATCCTACTTTGGATGCCAGTGCTGTTCTGGAGTCCCCAAGACCACTCTCCTTTTCAATGGTTTATCAGAAGAAACTCCCCAAAGTGGTTATACTAATGCTCACAGATTATGACAAAGAAAGGTTGCAGGCAGATTAAAACCCACAACAGAAGACTGTAAACAGCAGGGTACAGGAAAGATTGTGTATGAGCTTCCAGTTGTTTATATGAAAATGGAATTGGGTTGCCAGTACCTAATCCTTCCAGCAGTGTGTGAGGCAACATGCACCAAAGCACTGTTTGTAAGAAAAATTCGCTGAACCTTTGGAGTCCAGAATTTTTTTGATATACAAATACAGTTGACCGCCCATGTTGGTTGATGATAGTCCAAACATTCTAGAGGCCAAGGTAATCCTGATTTCTGGTCTAAGTCCCCAATGAAAATCATATTGTTGGCATAGACTATTTGATGTAGTTCAAGACTTCTTCGCAAACAGACACTTATATTGAATAGGATATTCCAAGGACTTAGAGACAAGCTCCATAGAGCCAACCAGCTCTGAGGTTTTAGTGTGTGTGTGTGTGTGTGTGTGTGTGTGTGAGAGAGAGAGAGAGAGAGAGAGAGAGAGAGAGAGAGAGAGAGAGAGTTGCCAGAAGAAGGCGTTGGATCCCCTAGAGATGGAGCTGCATGCAGTTATGAGCCACCTGATGTGGGTGCTAGGAACTGAACTATGCTCCTCTGGAAGAGCGGGAAGACCTCTTAACCACCAAGCTCTACTCCAGTCCCAAGTCAAATAGTTTTCGTGAATGAACATTATAGAAATCATCCAGATTTGCTGAATCTTTTACTATGAGATCGACTGCCATAGCTGTTGATTCCTCCCCAGGTCCCTTTTACCAACACTACGCCCACCCCCATTGTTGTTTGCCATGCATAAATCATAGCCATTTGATTTCTACAGACAAAAGCCCTCACCAGATAGGAGTTGCTTTTATACTAAAAGTTACAGTTCAAGCCGGGCGGTGGTGGCACACGCCTTTAATCCCAGCACTCGGGAGGCAGAGGCAGGCAGATCTCTGTGAGTTTGAGACCAACCTGGTCTACAAGAGCTAGTTCCAGGACAGGCTCCAAAGCCACAGAGAAACCCTGTCTCGAAAAACAAAAATAAATAAATAAATAAATAAATAAATAAATAAATAAATAAATAAATAAAAAGTTACAGTTCTCTGACTTCTATCTCTTTCTTCCCTTTCCTCCAAGAAAGATATAGCATCAATGACTGACTGGTATAATGGGATCGACTCTACAGCAGAATTGGCCATCCTCAGAGCTGTCTTCAGGGTCAGGCTGAGGCCAGACTCCAGACAGGACTATGAGCTAGATCAGCCCTTTCCTCTACCCTGTCCTTCTCATTTCTCGTCTCCTAATTTTTTTTTCTTCTGAAGACAACTCCAAGCTCTCAGCAGAACCCCTGGTCTGCTTTAGGAGTCATAACCCAACAATAGGCGCAAGACCTGGCACACAGGGATCACTTTATAAATTATTATTGAATGAAAAAAATTGAGAAAACTTCAAGTAGAACTCCCCTACAAATTATACAGAGCACCTCACACGAAACCTTAAGGGGTATTAGATGCACACCCCAGCTCCAACCCCTTGCATAGAGGCGACTTCCTCTCAGTAGGACTCTTGGAACGTGACTCTCAATTCCATAGTTCAGGGATATAATCTTGTGGCTGCACCAGAACTGGCAATTTAAAACCTAAATGCTAATTTTCTCATTTACAAAGGCAATGGAGACTTAGACAAAAAACAAAAACAAAAACAGGATCCTGTGCTATCTCCTAAGTCCCTATAGACAAATCTATACCTGAAACACAGTTCCCAGGCAAACAAAAGCCAGTGGAAGGACAACCGGTGAATGAGGTAAGGGCAAATGAGCAAATGACACTGGCTCTATAGTGTAAAGTCCATCAACACCAAACATGGCAAGGCCACCGGGACTGGGTCTTTGAGGAGGGCCTCCTGGGAGGCAGCTTAATGCCCTTTCTATCATTCTTACTCAAACTCTCCTTTTTCTGGGGGATATATTGTCAATGTCTCCCTTATCCCAACCCCTTCAGTTTTCCTTCAAAGTATGAGTAATACTTAAATTTATATGTCACTTCACTCATCTTTCATCACCAAACTGCCCATTTATTTAGTAGCTCTGTAAGCACTGCCCCCATAGATTCAGTGGGAATACGTTTATTCTCATTGAATAGTGTCACCAGTGATGGTGATCAATCTGTTTATTCCATGTTCATTCCTCAATTTCATTGTTAGGTGGCAGTCTTAATTTCCCATTTGGAGTGTATGCGAGGCATGGCAGTGCATGTCTGCAATCCTGGCACTCACAATGAGAGTTAGAAAGTAGCCTGCAATTACATGGGTATTTCAAGAGCAGTCTGGAACACATGAACAGACTCCTGGTTCTGAATAACTTGGGGTCACAATGTTGTAGGCCTCGTAGATTCACAACCTCTGTCTTTTTTTTTTCTTTAAATTTCTCTGAGCAGCATCTATTTATATAGTCCTGGCTCACCTTAAACTCACAATCTTTCTGCTTCAGCCTTTTGAGCACTGAAATTAAGCATATTCTACTATGCCCAGTTCTCTGTTATATTTCTGAAACCATAACATCTTCCAAAACGGCAGTGCTTAAAACATCCAGTTCATGTGGGATTCCCCTCTGTATGCTGTGAATATGTTTTAATACCATTGGTTAATAAAGAACCTGCATTGGGCTATGGCAGGGCAGAATATAGATAGGTGGGAAAACTACACTGAAATCAGGGAGAAAAAAGGTGGAGTCGGGCAGATGCTATGTAGCTGAAAAAGGAGAAAGATGCCAGAACCTCACCGGTAAGCCACAGCCCTGTGGCAATACACAGATTAATAGAAATGGGTTAATTTAAGATGTAGGAACTAGCTAGAAGTATGTCTGAGCAATCAGTCAAACAATGTTGTAATTAATATAGCTTCTGTGTGATTATTTGGATCTGGGCAGCTGGGAAATGAAAGTGCAGTCTCCATTCACATCCAATGGCATCCTCCTGCCACCCACAGCCTAGTTTGCCTCCTGGAAAAGTCTATTCTGCACCCCAGAGTTGCAGGCCTCAGTCTACCCCTCAGGCCTCACCTCACATTCAGGGCAGAGAACTGGATACAGAAAAGCTGAATGACTGAATGGCATCCCAGACACATAGCCTGAGGACCTTCCAGGAAGAAGCAGCCTCTCCTCCCTTGGGCAGGAGTCCGAGGAGTCATGCTGCTAGCATGCTTTCCTGACAACCCAGAAACCTTGGGAAGTCCCCAGGGCAGAGAATTATTAGTCAAGGCAATAACTAAGGGTGAGTCTTAGTTCTCAGTAAACAATGGTTTGCTGGCTAAGCTCCACCTAGGCTACCAGTGCTTATGAGGCAAGACAAACTGTTGTCCTGTTCTTAACTCAAGGTCCTACCTGGCAATAAGTCACAATGACTCAGAGTTCAAATCCAGAATGGTCAACCCAAGTGGGAGGAGGTGAGGAGGGTTTTGTGAAGATGTGGAGTGGAAGTTGGGGGTGGAGGGCATCCATGAAGAGCCTAGTTCCCTATTCTTTGAGCCCTCCCTTGAGTGTATACCAAGGTCTTCCTCTTTCCTGATTCCTTAATCTCCTAGCTCTAGCTCTTCCTAATACTTTCAAGCCCCAGCTCTGCTTGCCCATGCCCAAAGCTCATATAGACCCTATCCTGTCCCTCCCAGCGGTCTGGATACTTGAGAGGGCTTGAATAGGTCAGTGAGTCATGTGTATCCCCTGGGGCTTCAGCCGGGCCCAGCTCCTGGACAGTATCCTAGGGCTGGGAGCACTAGGAGCGACAATTCGAACAGTCTTCTCAACCGCTGGCCTAGCCCTGTTGTTCCTGCTGCTGGTCAGCTTCCTGGCCTTTGACCTGCTCCATGGGTAAGTAGCAGGAGTCTGCCAGGCAGGTATCCCAAGCACAGGGACAGATAAGCAATTGCCTTGAACTGCCCTCTTCTCTCTCCACAGGCCCACAGGTCCTATCCTGCCACGACACAGACTTCTTCCAATGGGTCAGAGCCAGGGGGCTGGCGAAGGTCCAGGACAGCAGGCAGCTACCCTCTTCCAAACAGGGCTAGCCTCAGGACTGCTTAGCTTCCAGGATGCACTGCTCCTGCTGTTCCTGGGCCTGGGTCTGTTCTTGGGAGGCTCTAGTATACCCTTAGCCCTGCTGGGCCTGGCTTTCTGCCTCCATCCTTGGGCCTGAGGGCCCTCCAAAAACTGAATGCCTTCTAAAATACACCAGCCATTCTGCTTCCCAGGTTTCTCCTCCTCCATGCTGAGCTACATGAGGGTAAGGTGGTGGGGTGAGGGTAGAACACTCCATTGTGTTCAGCTTGAACCTCAGAGGCCTCTAGTCCCATAGTATGGACATTTGAGAACTGGGGCTGAGGCTTAGGGCAACAAGAGAAGGCAGAGAAAAGGGTGGACACAGCAACTAACTCCAGCCCTGCAGTTCGAGGCAGCCATCAAGGAGGGACAGGAGTGGGGAAGGCTTCCTATAAGCAAGGAGAATATTTTCTGTGAGGTTTACTGAACATTCCTGCCAGCCTAGAGGGTCCGTAAGTAAGGGACTCAAGAGAGTCTTACACTATGCAGTAGCTCCTGTCTTAGCTGGGCCCCGCCCAAGCCCGGGTCATAATGGACTCCTCTGAGGATGGTGGGGTGAGTGAGGGTGAGATTGGGGCTTGGCTGTCAGGCTGGCCTGGGCACAGCAGGAAAGCATCATGACTTAGGTGGCTCTGCCCAAAGGTAAGTCCTAGGCCCCAGTTCAAAGCCCAATCCTGCCTGTGCTGGTATCCTCCTAACCCCTGCAACCCTACCTATCTGGAGGTCCTGGGCATCTCCAGGGCTGCTCCTGCAGCTGGCCTGGCCCTGTCCACAGGTGCACCAGCCGTGATGCAGCAGCCACGAGTGGAGACGGATATCATCGGGGCTGGCGAGGGACCCCAGCGGGCAGTGCCCTGGTCAGCCTGGGTCACCCGTCAGGACTGGGTGCGCTGGTGGGCATGCCACATGCCCCGGAGCTGGTCCCAGTGGTGGAATACATCAGGTTGGCGGCAACCTCTACAGCATATGCTATGGGGTCTGGAGGGGACACTCTACCTGCTGCTGTCCCTGATGCTTTGTCATGCACTCTTCACCACTGGCTCCTACCTGCTGAGCTCCCTGTGGTCTGTGGTGGCTGTAGGGTGGAGCCACCTGCTACCAGCTATCCTGCTGCTGATACTCAGTGCCCTGCCTGCTCTACTCTTCGCGGCCTCCTTCCTGCTGCTCTTCTCCACGTTGCTGAGCCTCGTGGGCCTCCTTACCTCCATGACTCACCCAGGCTATGCTCAGAACTTGGACCAATAGAAGGGCAACCCCATCTTACTGCCTGTGTCTGTCGAGCCCTGGCCAAAGGCCTGAGTCCTGTGGGGAGGGAGGGCAGCGGAATCTCAGGAGTTCTCAGACTCCCAGTCACAAGCAAGGTGGGGGCCTGGCTTCTGGGCCATCTACCTTAAACTCATGTTGGTGTCAGGGACAGGACAGATGGTTTAGCCAAGGACAAGAGCTTGGCCAAGCCCCTGAGAGCACCCATACAGAAGTGGTAACTAACGTCCGTCACTTGGTCTCCCAGGCAGCATCTTTTTGTCCCGACACCTCAGCCTTCCCTGCTCCAGGCTTCCTGAGCGTTTCCACCTGCATAACCCTGGTCTTACCACTCTATACATTTGTCAAGGATCCTTTCTCTCTGCTTCCAGGAGGAGAATGGAAGACTCTGAAAGAAAGATAGATAGGGGTGGTCCTGATCCAAAACCGTGAGGACTTCACCTCACTCACCTTCCAGAAATGGAAAATAAGCCAATCACCAGTCATCATAGTGAGTTTCATGTGTATGTGTGTGTATGCACATGCATGCTAGAGATTGAATCCAAGACTTTGTGCATCTGCATACACTCCACCCCTACATACAGAGCCTCCGGATCTGCTATGAAAGAACGAGTCCCATTTCAGACACCCACAGCTTGGCCAATTCATTATTTTTGAACTTCAGTGTTAAGTGTGTCCCATTTTTTTCATGGGATTGTTACGATCCAAAGTTAGTATCTATTTACAAAATACTTTGTTTTGTTTTCAAGACAGGATCTCATGAAGCCTGGGATGGCTTTGAACTTATTTAACTAAGGATGACTTTGCATTTCTGATCCTATTGCCAATACCTCCACAGTACTGGGATTAAAACTTGTGCCACCATGCCTGGTTTTATGAAAAATACTTTGTAAGGCCAAAAAGAAGTTAAGATGTTTTGGCTCCAAGAACATTCTACAAGTTCAAAAGGCCTTTTGATCCAGAAGCTTGATGACAGAGCAAGTTTCTCTAGGAGTCCCGAGAAATTCTCTGTCATAGATAGAATCTCAGCCCTAAAATAGCTAACACAGAATGGATGGTGTGGACCAAATGCAAAAGGCTGTGTCACACAACCTCACACTAGGCAGATACTGAACTATACTGGTTGTGTAATGCTTGAGGTTGGAGCCTGGTGCCAGGAAATGCTTACAAAACTGTGAGTAGGAAAATAATAACTCAGGGATTTCCAAAACTGATCAAGCAAGTTGCTTACATCCCAGAAGGTTTTGGATCATCCATGCTTCCTCGGAGTGTGGCTTCTATGCTGACCCTACCAAAAAAATCTTTGAGCATTAGTTACCAGATGAAGTGACAGACATGTTAGATAATTTGCCCACAGCCAGGGCCCAACTAACAGTCTTTATCCACACCCGACCCCTACCCATTCCCTGCTGCTTCCCAACTCTATTTTATACCTAACCTTAAAACCTCTGCTTCAGAAGCTCTAGGCCAAGAAACTCTTCTGCCACCCATGTACTCATGCACCTTAAATCATGGTTCACTTTGGTCAAAACCTGCCACAGTTTTGGAACTCTATATGTTATTGGTTCGACATCTCTAGCTTCGGTGTCTAAAACTCCAAACCAGCCCTTCCTTTTCCTTTGTAGTTTCCCCCTGCAATAGGGCCACGTGCCAAGGCAAGACATGGAGATGCTGTTAATCTTGTAGTTACCATGCTGTAAGCCTAGTCCTGTCACATTCTTGCTCCATGGATCGTTCTCTCTCCCTCTCTCTTACACACACACACACACACACACACACACAGAGCCACATACACACTCCTCATGTAGTTCAGACTGTCCTCAAACTCACTATGTAACTGAGGATGATCTTGAACTTCTGATCCTCTTGCCCTTACCTCCCAAGGGCTGGGGTTACAAGGATGTGCTACCATGCCTGGTTTATTTGGTACTGGTGATCAAACTCAAGGTTTCCTGCATCTTAGGCAAGTATTCTACCAACTGAGCTACATTCCTAGCCCTGATAGGTCTTTCTAAACTTCATTTTCTACATGAACATAAAATAGACACTCGACTTGGGGCATTAGGCTTACAAGGTGAAGTGCCTGAACTAGCCCCTACCACCACTATATACATACACACATGCATACATACATATGTACATACACTATATACATACACACATGCATACATACATATGTACATACACTATATACATACACACATGCATACATACATATGTACATACACTATGACTATTTTGTCAGGATCAGGATAGTCACTCATCAGTGTCAAGACCAGGCCGTTTGAGTTCCAGATCACTCTAACAGGCAACTAAGGAGAAATCCACATTAGAGATGAAGCTAAGTACTAGTGATGTCATAAGTCAAATGTGTCTAGATGTCTAGATGTCTAGAGGGCTGAGACTTCAGAGTAGTCTGTGGTGAGAATAGAGACTAAGAAGCCTATCCTGGATCTTTTACTAATCTAGCCATGCCTTGCTGGCCAGGGACGTCACTCCAGAGAACTGGGACCATTCTAATTAAGGGGAGAGGAGGTTTTAACCAAGACCATATGCACAGGATGGCAGGGGACACAGTGCATGTGAGAATACGAAAGGCCTTCCCCCACCCCCGCACATCAAAATCCATCTTCCACCCTCCTGACCTGCTGGTGGGGGGCAGGGTGATGCAGTGGACTGGAAAGCAGATGGGCAATCCTTACCACATGGGGCACACATCCTATAACCCAGAAATGAAATGAATTCTCGCAGAGGTCCGGGGGGGGGGGGTCACTGTTCAAAATGTGGTCCCGGGAAGAGCAGTAGAGTCCTCCCTTAGCTCTTTAGATCTATAGAGACTCTATGGGGGCTGAAGAGATGGCTCAGCAGTTAAGAACACTTGCTGCTCTTTCAAGAGGATCCTGGTTCAGTCCCCAGAGCCCACATGTCAGCTCAAACTACCCGTAACTTTAGTTCCTGGGGATCTGATGCCCCCCTCTCCTCTGAGGGTAACAGGCACCCATGTGATGCAGATGCATGCAAGCACTCATACACACACATAAAATAAAACTTAACAGCTTGGTATGTAAAATGAAAAAAAAACTTAACAGCAAAAAATAGACCCTCAGGGGCTAAGGATGTAGCTCATTTGGTAATTTTGCCCAGTATCCAGCCTTGATCTTCAGCACTACACAAGCTTGGCTGATAATCCTATTACTTGGGAGATGAAGAACAAAAGTACAAGGCCATCCTCAGCGAGTTTACATGAGACCATGTCCAGAAAGAAAAAAGCAAACACTTCCTGCCCCCCAAAATTAAATTTGGCAGCTCCATCTTAGGCCTGCTGAGCTAGAGTCTGCATCTGAAACCCTCCGAGGTGACAGGTGTCTGAGAGACACTGCAGTGGACATATGGTTGAGGATTTCACTGCGCTGTTGTTTGGGGGGGGCAAGGAGATAGGAAGGGCAATGCATGGGGGTGGAAGCAACCAGAGCAGTCGTGAGATCTTAGTATGAAATACAGTTCTCGTAGCACACATTTAAAACGTATAGTGGCACAATATTTCTTTTTGCAAGAAAACAAGGCAAGAAACAGAATGGCGTGCATGACTAGTGGCAGGCAAATGGGAGTGGAATATAATGTGAGACACCTTGCAGAAAACACAACAGTTTCAACATAATTCCTGAAATTCCTTTAATGTATACAAAGCCATCCACTTTAAATGATTTTAAACTACAACCTGATGGAGAGTGGAAACGCTGGCGTCAAAGTGTTCTAAGCCTTTCCAGTTGGGCCAAGAGGAAAGAGGAGTCCCAACTGACCTGATGTCCTGGGCCACAGGATGAGTATTTTTGCCTGCCCTTCTTCACCTCATCTACAGCTTTTTTCCCGTGGGGTTGGAATAAGGGGCTGGGATCCACCAGTGGTTTTAGCCAGATAAACCGATCAGGATTGGCTTCGTTGATTCACACCAACACAGTATCCTGATACTGAGGTGTGTGTGTGTGTGTGTGTGTGTGTGTCCCCAATATGACCTTTCTCTCACTGCCTCATGGTCCAGGGAGAAAAGAGGAACAGTCTGGACATAGAAGAACCTCTAAAGATGGTCAGAGGGGGAATGCATGTATCTAGGTACTCATTGATGAGCGCGCCTGACTGAGCAGGACGGACAGGAAAGGGATCCCTAGAAGCAGGAAGACAAGCTGCACCTGGGAAACTTTACAGGCTCACTGTTCCTTTTTTTTTTTCATGATTAATAAAAGGGTTATTTATTTAAAGGGAAAAACTTACAGATCACTGTCCTAGACAACAGCCCTCTGCATAACCAGGAAAAGAATCTGGTAGCCGGAAGCAGATTCCGAAGCAAGAGAGAGCAGGATCACTGTTCTAAGACTAGACTCTAGAGGGCGTGCTCAAGGGTGACTGGCCCTTGGCCAAAGGGAGGAGTGAGGAAGCCTAGGCATCCAGGTCTCAGAAGCGGCCTGAGAAGCTACGGAAGGAAGCCCAGAATCAAGGGTGACCACTGGTAGGCATGCTCAGACGTACCAAAGGGCAGAGGCAGGGGGAAGATAGGGGTGTGTCTCTGAATTGCTTGGCTCGTCCAGGTGGTGTCCTCTGGAAATCCTGTCTGGCTAAGGGCAGAGGAGTCATGAAGGCAACTGACAAGCACTGAGGTGGACTGACGTGTAAAAGGGCCTGACACTGAGAAGTCCCAAGCCCAGCCAGAAGATACAAAGACCACGAGCATCTACAAGGGGGAGTGATAACTGTCCCGGACCATGGAAAGCCCCAAAATCCCAGCAAGGGGAGTCTGGTGATCAGTGTAGCAATGCATGTCCCCCAGCGAAGATCTGTAGTTCTGGCCATGAAAGGTTGGCCTTGGCTAGGGTCTCCCAGGGGAGCGGGATTCCACAGGCTTGGATGCCAGCCTTAGGGTGAGCAGGGCAAAACTTGGGGGCCATGAAGAAATAGCAGGTTTAGCATCATCAGAGTGACAGTTTTGTTGCCTCCTCACCTACTTCCCTAAATCTTCAGTTGGCTGCCCCAGCAAGAGAAAACCAAGACTTGGAGGGCTCACTGATGACAATCCTGAGAGGGCCAATCGCCTCCGTGAGAATCTGGATACAATTAACTCTGTAAAACTTTTTTGGAGGCTGAGTCAACGTTTCCATTTATGTTTTGCAATGAAACCTTTGCTTCCTTTATACTGATATCTCTCAAGTATTTTTCATCTTAAAACTAAAAAAAAAAAAAAACATAGGGCAGGGAATGTGGCTCAGTGGCAGAGCCTGGCTGATGTGTGATGTCCAAGGTTTGAGTCCTGGTACTGCAATAAAACAATTTTAAAAGAGTTTCATTTAACATCTGTTATTTCTACCAGGCCCCCAAATAAAATGGGAGACGTTGGTGTATGCATCAGTAGTTCACACTGTATGTCTGCATGATCAGAGGCCACAGTCTAGGCCTCAGGAACACCAGCTGTGTCCTATGAGACAGGATCTCTCATAGCCTGAGTCATCTATTAGGCTAGAACAGCTGGTCAGCCAGCCCCAGGGATCTGCCTGTCTCTGCCTCATCATCACTGGATTCAAGTGCACCACAACACTCAGCATTCTTACGTGAGTTCTGGGAATTAAACTGTTCCTCAAGCACTTCACCCACTGAGCCCAACAGTTCACATTTTTAAATAACCAAGTAGTTTTCTAAGGGGTAGTATACTCAGTTTATCAACTCGCCCGTTGATGGATGGATATGAGTCATTTCCAGCTTTTGAAATTGCAATGGTGAAGTCTTCCTATGAACATGCTTTCATTTTGTATGGGTAAACACTTAAAGATGAAATGGCCAGATCATATAGACGATCTTTTCTGTGTTAGCCATTCCAGCAGTAAATGGTGCTATCTCATATAGTTTGTATTTGCCTCTTTCCTAGTAGCTGAAAATGTTGAACATCTTTTGACGTGATTATTTACAATCTGTCTTTTTTCCTTAAGTGTTCAAACTGTTTGCATTCCCTTAAATTTCTTGGAGGGTGTTTTGTTTTTTTTTTTTATCCTAGATACATGTCTTTTTATCAGATAGTAAGATTTGTAAAGACATCCTCCCCAGCTACAGCTTGCCTTCTCTTAACAGCTTTGGGGAGAACAGACGTTTTACATTTTAATGAAATGCACTATGATGAACTGTGCTGGTGAACTGTCATGTGTTGTTGGAGTTCCCCGAGGAGCTGGCTCTGGAAGCAGGGTTACCTTTCCCCACACCCATTTTGGACCCAAGCAAGTTTGTCTCAAAGTTTCTTCCAGTTTCCCCTTGTCTGAGGGTGCACTGACCTCTCTAATTTCTGTGACAAGGAGGGAGAGAACTTGCCAAACTGCCCGACATTGTATCTACTTCACATCGAGGTGGCCTGGATCATGGAGATCCCCCCAAAGGCCAGAGTGGGGAACATGGTGCTCAATGTAGCAATGTGCGCCGCACACACGTGGGCGCCCCCCCCCACGTAGGTTACGTGGCTCTGTGAAAGGTCAACCTTGACTAGGGTCTCCCAGGGGATCGGGATTCCATCTAGGAGGCAAACTATTTAAGAGAAGTTACTAATGCGTATCCATGCCATAAAAAAATGAAAATTCAGTCATGGGAAGCTCATTTATGGAGAGAACATTCAATTGGGTATTCTGATGGCTTGCCTCAACTTCCCCACTTGGTTTCTGCTGGATGTTGTGCCTGACTTGATGACATTGCTATTTGTTTGTTGCTGTTTGTTTTATTTGGATGCCCACCCAAGGAAACACTCTGTTCTGCCTAGGATTCTCGCTCTTGGCAATGCCAGCTGGCTGTCTTGAGGAGGCTTCCTCAGTACATTTCTGCTTGGTGTTTTGAGCATCCAGTTTGATGGTTAGCTTTCATTTGCTTGTTCACTCTCCCCTGCCCCTCCCCTTGAGACAGGGTCTCTCTATTTAGTCCTGGCTATCCTGAAGCTCAACATAAGTTATGTAGAACCAGGTTGGCCTCAAACTCACAGAGATCCTTCTGCCTTTACCTTGCAAGTGCTTGGGTTAAAGGCATGCTACCTGGGTTAGCTCTGCTCTCTCTTATACTTTCTCTCTCTCTCTCTCTCTCTTTTTGTTCTTCAAGACAAGGTTTCTCTGTAGCTTTGGAGCCTGTCCTGGAACTCTCTCTTTAGACCAGGCTGGCCTCGTACGTCACCACCACCCACTATTTATTTTTCTAAATTACTTTTTATTACTTTATGTGTAGGGGTGTTTTGTCTGCATGTATGTCTGTACACATATGATTTTCTCATGGCCACAAAGGCCAGAAGAGGGAGAAGAGGGCATGGGATCCCTTGGAACTGGAGTCACAGTTGTGAGTCACCCTGTGGGTGATGAAAACTGAACACAGAACTTCTAGAGGAGCAGCCAGTGCTCTTAAACACTGAGCACCTCTCCAGCCTGCTACTTCTACTTTGGTTTACTATAGAGTAATAAACTGTCACTCAAAATTGAAAATACAGCTATCAGAGATCATTCTCTGAACTTTATGGCACAACAGCATATCAAAATGTTATTTTATGGGCTTGGCATGATGCCACACGCCTTTAGTCCCAGCACTCAGGCAGGCAGATCTCTGTGAGTCTGAGGTCAGCCTGGTCTACATAGCGAGTTTCAGGACAGGTAGGACTACATAGAGAGTTCTTATCTTTAAAAAAACAAAAATAAGAAAGCTATGGGTTATGCTTTTGATGTTATATCTAGAACATCTTTGTTGCCTAACAACAGGCTACAGCTATTTTCCCCTAGATTTGTAACTTTAAATTTTACATTTTGGGTTTTGAGCTGTATTTACGTGGCATGAATTGCAAATGGAAATGCATTTTCCTCCGATGACTATGCAGTGATTTCTTCACTTTCTAAGACTATCCTCTACTAACTCGCCTTTAAAGTTTTTATTTTATCCTTTGTGGGTAGGGGTGTTTTGCCTGCATGAATGTCTGAGCAGCACTTGTGTGCCTGGTGTTCACAGAGGCTAGAAGAAACCCCTGGAACTGGAGTTACAGATGGTAGTGAGCCACCATGTGGGTGCTGGGAACTGAGCCCAGATGCTCTGGAAGAGCAGCCAGTGCTCTTAACCTCTGAGCCATCTCTCCAGTCCATATTTTTGTGACTCTTTCTAGACTTTTGAAAAAAATTATTTATGTGCATTGGTGTTTCACCTGCATGTATGTCTGTGTGAGGGTGTCGGATCCCCTGGAACTAGAGTTACAAACAGTTGTTAGCTGCCATGTGAGTGCTGGTAATTGAACCTGGATACTCTGGAAGAGCAACCATTGCTCTTAACTGCTGAGCCATCTTTCCAGCCCTCTAGACTACAGACCTGTGCCTGTCTCTACCCTCTGAATGTAGCTTCATCAATATTTTGTTAACTAGCTATTCTAGATCATTTGTTTCATATGAAACTTTAGAATTACTTTGTTAACTTTTGCAAAATTGTTTGTAGCTTGGCTGTGATTATATTGAATATCTACATCAATTTGAAGAAATTGTCTTTTTAAAAGGTGGGTTTTTTTTTTTTTTTGCTTTGGTTTTGCTTTTTTGGTTTTTCAGACACCCCTAGCTGTCCTGGAACTTGTAGATTAAGCTGGCCTTGTACTCAGAGATCCATCTGCCTTCCCTCCCGAGTGCTGGGATTAAAGGCGTACACCACCACTCCCAGTTCAAAAAAAATTTAACATTTAGTGTGTATGTCCATAAATGTGGAGGCAAGGGTACAACTTGAGGAAGTCTGTTCTTTCCTTTCACCATTGTTAGGTCTCAGGCTGTCCAGATGTCCAGGAGTGAGCTCAGCCTGTGCTATAGGAGGACTTCTGGCAGAGTAAAACTAACATTCCTCAGGAATTTATGAAGCTGGTTCCTGTCTACCAAAAGGAGTCATTTCCCTCACCTCTGGCAGAAGGGGCACATGGCTCCATTGACATGCACCTATGACTGCATATCAAAGCCTATGCTGGCCTCCAGACTCCCACAGTCCCTAGTTATAAGCACTTGCTGTACATTTCAAAGCTCCCAACACTAGCCTGCTGGCCCTTTCCTCCCCCAGCTACTCACCCCCTTATAAGGGCCATTCTCCGCTATTCCTGCACTTACTCTCCGGCTCACCATTCTCATCTTCTTGCTCTCCCTATGCTCTAGTTTCTATGTCTTCTTAGCTCGACTATTCCCTCCCACTCTCCTGCTTCCCCAGCCCTGGCCATGTCTGGTCTGCAGGTCACATTTAGTCTGCTTTCTCTCTCTGCTCTGAAATCTTCCAGATGCCTCTGCCTGTTTTCTCATATCTACAATAAGAACCGTAACCATATCATGGAGTGGTCATGTCAGCAGTTTCCTTACTTTTTTTTTTCCTTATATTTTGAGACAAAGTCTTCCTGTGTGCATAGTAACTAACTTGTTAAACTCACTTAATACTTGGATTTCCTTTAAAGTAATTTTCATTAGATTTTTTACATAGACAATTCTGCTATCTGCCAGTAAGTCTTCTTGCTGTCCAATCTCTATGACTTCTATTTAGATCTCTTGTACTATGACTAGGACTTCCAATACAACACTGAACAGAAATGGAGAAAGTGAATACGTTACTTTCTGGTCTTTGGGGGAAAGCATTCAGTCTCTTTCATCAGTATCATGTTAACTGGGGGCTTTTGGTTTTATTACTTTTAAATTTTATGTGTCTTTTGCCTGTACATATATCTGTGCACCATGTGTGTGCCTAGTACCCTGGGACTAGAATTGCAGCTGGTTGTGAGCCACCAAGTGGTTACTGGGAATCAAACCCAAGTCCTCTGAAGAGCAGCCAGTGCTCTTAACCACTGAGCCATCTATACAGCCCTCATTTTGCTATTTTTCATCCATTCATGGGCTGGAAATAAAATTTCTTAACTGGGTAAAGGTCATTCATCAAAAACCTATAGTAACCTAAATTATGTTTATTGGTGAAGATTTGAAACAATTTCTTTTAAATAAAGATTTGGTTAAACAGGGTGGGGGAAATGGCTCAGTTGGTACGAGGCTTACCATGCTGAGCCCCTAGCACCTATTGTAAGCCAGGCATGCTGAAATGCATCTGCTGTCCAAGCATGGCATTGGGGTGCAGGGTAGGAGGGCAGAGAGGAGAGGATCCCTGAAGCTGTGATGGGGGAAGTCAGTGAGGTAATCAGTGAGCTACAGATTTAGTCAGAGTCCCTGTTACAATAGAGGAAGACACCTAATGCTGACCTCTAACTCCCAAATGCATATACACAAGTGCCTGTGCACCCACACACACAATTCTTTTTAATTAAAAAAAAATCCAGTCATAGGTGACTAAAAAACAGCTCCATATCCTTGCTTGCATAAGCAAAGGACTCCACGTGGAAGTCTGATCCAGTTTGGTGGATGTGATTGCCTTTGGGTAGTGGAGCTTCAGAGCTTTCGGGTGCTACACATATTTTACAAGGACACATCTCAAACATCAATTCAAAGATTGGAATGATTTTTAAATCCTATTCATTTGGTTGAGTGAAAAAGTCCAATTGAAAAGAATGCCTATCAAATGATTCTATCCATATAAAAATCCTAGCAGATGGTACCAATGGTTGCTTGGGACTAATGTAGTAAAATATGAGAAAGTTGTAGGCAGAGAAAAGAGGGAGAAAGTATAAGATAATTTGGTTACCCTGATGGTAACAACAATTTCAGGGATGCACTTACCAAATTGTGCACTTTAAATATCTCCATCACACCTAATAGCTATTTAACATCTACTTCCTTGTGATGAGAAAGGATACACTTTCACAATTTTCTGTCTGGACGTATTTCAACACAATGTACATACACTCTCCACAACAGGGCAGCACTTTTATTGGAAATCTTTCAGTTCATCAAATTCTCTAGGGGGAAAAAATCTAGTTTTACTTTTCTTAAAAGAACTTTGGGTTAGTTCAATCCCTAGCACTGCTGTCAGGCAGCTCACAAACTGCCTGTAACTCCAGGTGATTTGATGGCTCAGACTTTCTCCTGCACACACACACACACACACAAATGAACTTTGGGTCACAGAGGTAGATCCATGGGTAAAGGGGCTTGCTGCACAAGCCTGACAACCCGAGTTCAATCCTTGGATCCCACATAAAGGTGAAAGGACTCCAAAGTTGTCCTCTGATCTCCACATGTGCTGTAGCACACCACTCCCCTTCTCTCTCTCTCTCTCTCACACACACACACACACAGTAGTTAAGCAGCCCTTCCCCCCCAGGAAAGTAAAAGCTGACACTAGTGCATGCACAGTGTACTGCTCTTCAGTAGTGTCTTCGAATGGAATGGACCTATCCTTTGAAAAGCATGGCTCTGTGAACGAGGCAGTGAGAATTAATGGTTCTGGAGACAATAAAAATTGAGTTCTGTCCTGATTAGCCAACAGTGGGCCTTTCTATTGGGGCAACTCAAGCTTTTAATCATTTTTACACCTTAAAACAGAGTCCAGGAAATAACTGAAATGTAAGTGATGACATGTGTAAGGCTATTTCTTAACTTTTCAATTGTATGACAACCAAAAATAAAATCTCTTTATTCTATTTTTAGGATAGGCTTTTAAAGTGTGAGTGAATGTATCTTACTTCAAAAAACTTTAAAAGGTACATAAGGTAATTTTTAACAAAGGGTTGTGGCATGGAAAGTCAGTGTAAATATAGGGTAGAAATTAGAAGACAGGAAGAATGCAGACAATATTAAGCATACCTGTCTTGAGGTGGCTTATGTGTGAGTTCTCAAGTTTAGAATTCAAGAAACAAGTAGAAGAGGCTGAGAAAGGCTTAGGAGGGAAGGTGACACAGAACTCTGGAGAACAGGATGGCCAGCAACAGAGAAGGCCCATGAGGCTGGAAAACTCAGTTTTTCCTTGAAAATCAACACAGTGCGGTTTCTCCAGCAACACTGGAGAATCAAAGATACAAAAGTCTCTGGAAGGAAATGCAGAGAGTGACGAGGTACCAGACAAACTGCAGCTGGAGAAAGCTTCTCTACAAATAAGTTTTTGATGATGAAAAGAAAAAATCCATTTCTGCAAGGAAAATTATCATAATTCTTATCTCTATAAAAACAAACCAAAATAGCTTTTCATTTTTGCCTCCCTTTAATCTTGCTCATAAGAAAGGCATTCATACGTGTGTCTCAGGCACTGTGCTGGTGCTTCGGCAGTCTCCTGGCTCTCCATAGGGTTTTATTAACTCACATTGTCTGTGACCATCTCCTTAGCACCACCATGTGTTAACCACATCTTTTACTAATCTACCAGACTGTTATTCAATATCAACATTTTCCTGAGGGTTAGATGTTGTCCTTTTCAAAGGTTTCATTAACAAGAACAGAAATGAATCCAAGAATTCTTTTCATTCATTCTAATTCAAATTTAATGGGTCCTTACACACCCACTTTCTTCCCCATTATCACTGTCACACTCCAGCCCTTCCCCTCCCCTATTTCAAAGCTGAGGCCTTGAACTTGTGTTTTTCTTTGTGACCAGTTTAGCACAGCACCTCTGCCACCAACCCTGCCTTGCGATGACCCTGGATGTCTTCTCTCTATCAGCTCTTATTTCTCCTAACTACCAACAAAGGTTGGTCAGTGTTTGCTTTGCTCTCATTGCACACCATATCAAGTAAATAAAGGGATCCTAACTGGTCTCTGGCCTGCATTTGGAGCTCCTCGTGTAGGTGCTACAACTTACTGAATGCCTGCTATGTGCCAAGAATGCATGCTAAGATTGCGTCGTCCTACCTCCAGGAAGAGATGGGTACCAAGCATACACATGACTATACACAACTGAGAGGGAAAGTTAGAATTAGCCTAATTCGAAATCCCACCTAAAATACTGACAGTTTAACTCAATCCTTGATTTTTTTTCCAGTCCCAAAGACTTACTGATAACAAGGGATATTTAGTGCTTATGTTTTTGTGAAGATAGAACTATGTTAGAAGAATATTCACTGAAATATATTTTGAATAGTTTGCAGAAAGGCCCAAGAGGCAGCTTCCCCAACCCTTAAGGCCACGATTTGGTAGAACCACTCCCTCACACAGGAATGTCACTCTGTCCTTCCATGCTTTTATTGATATCAGCAATGGACAAGAACACCCCGGCCCAGCAGCTAGGGTATCAGGCAGACCCTTCAGGGTCATTGGCAATTCTAATTCCAACCTAAGATCCTGTCTACCCAGGCCATGTTCCCGAATGGGCATGTCCCCGTCTGTCCTGTTTATATGTGTGGATCAGTCTGTCTGAGTGTCTGAGTCGCTGCCTACATGCTCCACCGATCCTTGGTACATGGTAGGGGTTGTTAGGAACACAACGTGGCTTGCCCCGGTGGACCACAGGGCCCCGGTGTTGACCATGGTAGACAGGGCCAGACAGTGACGGTGGTGGCAGGGAGCCAGGCACAAAGTTCATTCCAGGGCCACATCCTACAAAAGAACCAGTCATTATCAGAGTAAGTTTCTGACCAGATAGCTCTGCTCCTCTGGGGGTAAGTTTCTCTGGACTTTCATTTCCTTTCTGCAAAATGGGGATTCTACTTTGATTCTACTTCCCTTACCACCAGACTAGGAACTGTGAGCAGATTAATGAGTTTACAGAGGCTGTTCCAATCTGAGGGACTATTGTGACTATGCCCAACTCCCAAGCTATTGTGAACACGAGTGGCTAGGCTGGGGAAGGTGTGAGCAGAGGCAAAGAGGTACCTACCTAAGTTAGATGGCATTGAGAAGTCCTCCACTGCATTATGTTTGAAGAATTCATAGGGTGGAAAAGGCTGGCCTTGGGAAAAGGGGGTATCCTGGTGCAGGGGTGGGAACAAGGGAGGTGGTGAGGGCTGAAGAAGCGGGTAAGGAAAAGACATGGGAGGAGGCAAATGGAAAGGTGGGAGTAGGGGCAAGGCCAGCTTCTCCTTGAGGTCTAGGGGCTGCTTATGGCTTCCCTGGAATGGATGATCCATCTCTGGCCAGTCTTCAATCCATGGGTCTAGGAATAGGATGATTGTGTTAAGTTTGCCTGGGATGCCAGGTTGCCGCAATGCTGTCTATCCACACTTCCAGAGCTCTACTGCAGCCTTCCTCATTCCTCTTCACAAGACAAGACTAAATCGTGTTCCTTTTTATTTTTTTTGGCTACTCATGTCTGCCTGTGTTCTGACTTCATGCCTTCAATGCTTTTCCTACTAAATAGAACTGCCTGACAAACTTAACAAACCCCTTCTTTCCAACAGTTCAGCTACATGACATCAACAATACACCCTGTCCTGAAAGCACTTCTCTGTTCTCAACTACTTTTGTTTCCCCACCAATCTGCTCTCTGCCAACCCAAAGTGTGAGCACTGCTCTGCTGTCTCCTTCCTAGTTCACACTCACATACCCTCTGCTACTGATGACTCCAAGTGTGTCTATAACAGATCTTCCCTAATCAAACTCACTTGCTTATTTTCCCACTTCAAATCAAGTCTTTCTTTTAACAACCTTAACTTCCTTTCCCCGCCTTAAGGCCTCATATCTTCCAGGCCTTAAACTCACTTTGTAGTTAAGGATGAGCTTGAACTTCTGATCCTCCTGCTTCATTTCTCAAATGCTAAAGTTACAAGCATGCAGCACCATGCCTGGTTGTATATGGTGCTAGAGACTGAACCCATGGCTTCATGCATGCTGCCAACTTCAAGCACTCTACCAACTGAGCCACATCTCCAGCTATTTTCAGTTCTTAGATGGAATCCGAAGCTGTGAAGTACCACAAACTAGCCTTTCAACCTTTCAAAACATTCCTTTATTTACTGAGGACCAATTCTCTCACTAAGCAAAACAAAGGAAATGGAACCAGTACATAATCCATCTGAATCCATCTTCCTAAAGTTCTAGCTCCTAGCTAATAAGCCCTAGTGGCAGACTATTCTGCCCTTTCTGTGTCCCCCACAGCTTCTATTGTACAACAAACAGCATCTAAGATAACTCATGCTTCCAATTCAGCAAACACTGTATTCTTGGCACTGAAGCACAGTACATCTGTGCTGCTGTGCTGGCACTGGGCTGAAGGGGATGAACTACCAACAAGTGACCTGATGCAGAGGAGAAGCAGATGGAGAAAGAAGTCATGATGCTTCCTTTACTGGCCGGCAGGGACTAAGAGACTAACAAGCAAACAAAAGATCTGTAGCAGAGAAGGTCTCATTGAGAAGGCAATGAGAGCAGTGTCTCAAAACCAAGCTGAAGGAGTGGGACTCTCCGCACCTACAGCAGTGGCTAGAATGGGGCCAATGGAGACTGCACTAGACTGGGACCAGAGAGACTGGGACCCTGAGGCAGAGCAGAGGAGCCTATGAGCTACTGTCCACTAACCGTATCACCTAGAGACTCGCTTGCAAAGACACTGCAGGTTACATTGCCTCTGCTCAACAAACTGCTAGCTGGCTGGAGCTTTCACTTCTGCAACTGAAGGGCTTTCCTGGTGCTGCAACACTACTTGGCCCCCCCTTCCTCCACATCGTCCTTGCGCTTCCTACCTGAGACTACCTAGAAAGTTTCATTTCGCGTTCCTTTATCCCATTGAGTATGGCCTTTTGATCCTGGCTGTTTTTTGTTTGTTTGTTTTGCTTTGTTTTTGGCTTTTTGAGACAAGATTTCTCTTCATAATAGCCTTGGCTGTCCTGGAACTCACTTTGTAGACCAGGCTGGCCTCGAATGCATAGAGATCTGCTTGCCTCTGCCTCCCAAGTGCTGGGATTAAAGGCGTGCACCACCACTGCCCGGCCTTGACCCTGCCTTTTGCAATCAGTACTTTCACACTTCCCTTCAAGTACGCGGAAGGAATCACACAGCTGAAGAACTGGGAGATGAACAGTCATGTGATTCCCGTGATCTAACCACTCCCAGGAAGTGAGAGAGGAATACTAAGGAGCTACCACCATTTTTCAAAGGATCACCTACTTTCTACAGGTACCTCTGTTGCATTTGGTTCTCTGTGCCTTCCATGCTAAAAGTCCTATCTACAGCACTACCCACTTACTCTGTGGCAGATCTTACCTGGGAGAGGGTCATGTTTGGGTAGCTCCACACCCCAGGCATCAGCCACATGGGTCAGAAGTAAGTGTGAGAGGTGACGGTGTGCATGCTGGTCCCAATGGACACCATCTCGATGACGGTGACGCACAGCATGACGGAAATGGAAGTGGAGATCTAGGACGTCGAAACAATGGTTCCCAGCTAGTGTAGCACTGTAGAAGTTCCCCTCAACCACATCCTGTCGCAGAGAAACTGCCAGGGGCTGGAGCTAATGGAGAAAGTGGAGCCTCTAAAATGGTCTCCTATTGACCAGCCAGCCACTCTATCCCCTGTCCAGAAGGGTCCCACTCACTCACCTCTGGCAGGAGGAAACCCCCAGTGACACGCTCCCCCAAAGGCATTGCCATGTTCCACACCAACAGACAAGAGTCTGGCAAAACCTGATCCATTCGTACAAACACTCGTTCCAAGTTCTCTCTGTAGCTCTCCATTGGGCAGCGGCCATATCTGTTGGGTAACACTGAGGGTGGGCAAGGGCACAGGAATGGCGCCATACCTCCTCCTCCAACCAGTATTTCCCTTTCCCCGCGCCTGAACCTGGAGAGATCCCAGAGGCAGGAGTTGATGATCACCAGGTCAGGGGCAGGTCCGTATGACAGCTCCTCCAAGACGTCCTCAAGGTACTCGGAGTAAACACGGGTGAGGAAGTAGAAGCGCACAAGGTGGTGGCCAGAGCCAGAGCAGAACTGGCGGACCTCTCGGTACTGTGTCCCGTTGTGGAGCTCACCCAGCTGGCCCCCAGCCACCAGCTGATCCTGTTCAAAGCTCAGCTCCCCCTACCCACCCACCCCCACCCCGATGGTCAGATCCATACCAGGCAGGTGGTCCTTTTCAGGCTGGGGTCTGCACCCACCCAACACTGGCATGGTTGCCAAGCTTCTCTCACCTTGGCTTTTAACTGGGAGGCTGTGAGCAGTGTGTCTTTCTGGAGCAGAAGCACCAGGTCCTTATACACAGCTCTCTGAACTGCAGGAGACAGGGATCCTAAGGTTAAGGCAGGCCTCAGTCCCTCTCAGAGCCTTCCAAATGAAGGCCTTTTGTTTCCCAGGGTTTAGCTGCCCAACAGTAGCTCTATGGAGGTTGACTTAAAGGAAAAGAAAAGATGAGGTTTAAAAACCCTGGCTCGGTTCTGTCTGGTCAGATGCATCTCCTCTAACCTATGTACAGGGACCCAAGAGACCAAGGGGCACAATTAAGCCGGCCCCGTCACCAGGGAAACACACAACATAACTCACAGCTTCTTTTAAGAAAATCATGGAGGGCTACAAGAGATAAAGATGCTACAAGCATGGGCTAAAATAGTGCAGAAATGATATGCCAGGGCACCCGTGGAAGGTATGTAGGTGAAAAAAATAAAAGTCTAGTGCTCTAAAACAGTAGAAGATGGAGAAGAAGACGGAAATGGAGATACGGGGTGCAGACATAAAGAAAAGGCTGCAGATATAGGGCTACGAAATGCCATCCTAGAGTGGTCACTCACTGGAGTCCCCCAAAATGACCACGAACTTGTTGTGGAGCAGTTGCTGGACTTCGGAGGCTTGGAAGTGGACCATGGCGCTTCGCAGCAGGCGGTGTGGCATCTCGTTTTCCAAACAGAAGACCATGCTGCTACTGACGCCAGCTGCAGGGAGAGGCCACTAAGCTGACAGAGGGCAGGGACTCAAGGTAGGTCAGTCTGTCCCAAGATGACAGATGCGCAGTGGCCCCTCCCTGGCTGCTCTGAGTAATAGGGAGAAGAGTGGGGCCGCATGGCGCATCCCATGATAGCACCAGGCTTCATCACACTCGGAGGGAAGGTGGAGGATCGCTTGGACCAAGGGCCTACACTATGGCGCTTCGCGCGTGCAGCGACTCCCTTGCTCCCAGCCACGTGTCAGCAGCATCCCAGCGCTTGCGCACACGTCCGCTCGCGCCAGTTACCAAGTCTCCGGGCTCCAGGGATTCACCGGCCAGTAGGGCAGGCCCGGGCGCCGTGCGCCTTGCCCACGGCGGGCTCCTGATCTAGAGTCATGTTCCCGCACCCCTGGAGGGCAGTAGGTTCTGAAAAGACCCCGCCCCGCAGAGCCCGGGTGCCCAGGTTAGCTGTCGGTGCGCAGCTCGACGCCCAGTGCTCTCCATGCGTGCGTCGCGGTGGTCCAGCCAACGCCTCCAGCATCTGAGCTTCAGGAGGAGATGCTCATGGATCCCACTTCCGGTCACCCATGTCCCTCCCTGCGCGACCCGCAACACCGGAGGGGTCAGAAAGACAGCGAGGTTGGCCGCCGTGAAGGATAGGAATTAGGGCTAGGCCCACCCGGGCGGGCGCGAAGCCCGGGTAGGAGCAGAGGGCAGAACGGTAGCTCAGTGCAGTTTGCCCACAATGCTGATGGCCGCTACGGCGGCCTCACCACGTGACCCCCGACGGGCGGAAGCGGAAGTGCGGCCTGGAGCTTGCGCCAGGCGGGTGTTTCCTAGGCGCTTCTAGCCGCCCGCTGTACGAGACATGGACTGTTACACTGCGAATTGGAACCCACTCGGGGACTCTGCCTTTTACCGGTGAGCCGCTCGCCGCCCCACCTTCTCGCCCACTGCCCAGCTTACCGTGCTTGTTTGCTGGTTTGAGCTAGCGGCCCCCCCGTCTCTACCGGTGCTGACGTCCGCCCCTCCGGCTGCTAGCCCGAACGTCTGCCACTTTACGCACGGTTGCCTAGGGGCAGCAATCTTTTCCTTCCTCTGCTCCAACAGAGGCAAGCTCAGAAGACACCCCAGTATCGAGGTCTGTCGGCCTCCGGAAGGATGCTCAGATCACGTTGAGGGAGGCCGCCCGCGGCGACCGCCAGTGCCAGTCTCCTTCCGGAAACTGCTGCTGAAGTCAGACCTCAGGGGCTCTCAGAGGAGGGCGGGATCGCCACAGCGGGCGGGGTGACAGTACTGACCAAAGCTGAGAGAAGGGGGTGACTAGCCGGCACTATTAATGAAGAACCCTAGGCATTGGCAACTCACTGAAGTTAGAGAGCCCTGAGTAGTGAGTGGGTCTAAAGTAGTAACGTGATTACAGTAGTTAGCTTCTCGTTGAGTTTCTTTCTAAGATAAGGTACAAACTACTTGTAGAACATACAACAATTGGTCAACTTCTGTTTGTCTCCTTGAGCGGCTTCCAGTTTGATATTAACCATTCTCAAATCGTGTTCCAGCCGCACAGAATTGCAGGCCCTCATCAAATCATGTAGCCTGTTGTCAAATAGTTGTCCAGCCTGTGGTGTCCCATGCCTCTAATTCCAGCAGTCTGGAGATCCAGGCCGCCCTGGCCTGCATAGTCAGTACAGGCCAGCTAGGGCAGCATAGTAAGACCCTGTCTTAAAACAGCAACGCAGAAATAAACAAAACCTAATAGTTGCCCAACTAGTTGCAAAATTGCAAAGAATGTTTTATTGATGCACCTGAAGATCATGAAGACATTGCATTGGTGTCGTATTTCAGTAAAAGACATTGCTCCTGCTAGTGAGACTATTTACCATTCTCATAGCCCAACTTTTAATGAAATTTTGTTGTTCAGAGTGTGATGCATTTCCCAGACAAAGGATGCCTTGTAATAATTTTTAGAAATCTGTTGCGTTTGTTTATTCATCATTCCTCCTAGACACATGTGCAATATGAAAAATGAAAAACTTAGTTGAAATCAACAGAACTGTTAATGATTTCACCCATTGAAAATACTAGTGAGCAGAGTGTGGTGTCATACCCATTATCTCAGCCCTTGGCAGGTGGAGACAGGATCAGGATTAGTAACTGATCAACAAGTGGATAACCGCTGTAATCATGTTACTATATACACACCTATGTATATAGCCAAGCCAGCTTTGAGTGCTAATAAGTAATACTTTCAGCCAGGTGGTGCTGGCGCATGCCTTTAATCCCAGCACTCGGGAGGCAGAGACCAGCAGATCTCTATGAGTTCAAGGCTAGCCTGGTCTATAGAATGAGTTCTGGGACAGGCCCCAAAGCTACAGAGAGAAACCCTGTCTCAAAAAACCAAAAACCAAACAAATAAGACTTTCTTATATACTGGACGCTATGCTAAGTATTTGTATTTTATGTATACTTTCTTAAGTATCCTACCACATAGAATTGGGATCATGATTTGCTCTAATTTACTGATGGGGAAGTTGAGGGACAGGGAGTCCAGGTTAAGTAACTAAGTGGCTCTGTAAGTGGTAGCACATGCCTTTAATCCTAGCAGAGGCAGCTGAACCTCTTGAGTTTGAGGCTAGCCCAGTTTATAGAGTGAGTGAGTTCCAAGACAGCCAACACTACACAGAGTGTAGAAACCGTGTCTTGAAAAACCTCCCTGCCCCTTCTCCCCCAAAACAACAGGATGTGGTAGACTCTCTGCCAAAACAGAATTTTTGATTTTATATTGTGTGTGTGTGTGCGCGCGTGCACATCACAACAAACGTTTGGAGGTCAGAGGGCAACTTGTAGGGGGAATTGGTTCTCTCCTTTCCACCACATAGGATCTGGGGATTGAACTCAGGTCTTCAGGCTGGCAGCAAGTGCCTTTAGAAAGCTGAGCTCTCTTGGCCCAGATTGGTTGGTTGTTTTTGTTTTTTGTTTGTTTTTTGTTTTGTTTTGTCTTTTTTTTGTTGTTGTTGTTTGTTTTTGAGACAGGGTTTCTCTGTGTAACAGCCCTAGCTGTCCTGGAACTAACTTTGTAGACCTGGCTGGCCTCGAACTCACAGAGATCCACCTGCCTCTGCCTCCCCTGAGTACTGGGATTAAAGGCAAGCACTACCACCGCCCAACCAGCCCAGATTTTTTTAAAACAGGAGAATGCAAAAGCATTTCTAGTTTATTCACCAGTGTGAAATGTTTTAGAACAGGTGCTTGGTTTAGTTCATATCCTCATCTGGGACTTAATCTGTGATTCTGATAAGTGAATGAATGGTAAACAACTGGAGTCCTTTTGCTTGAGTCCCATCTGAAGGGCAGGGGTCTTTGCACTGGATTCGTTTTCGCAAGAACTTGCAGGATTTGAAAAGATAAGGAGAGAAGTGGTGGTCAGCTCTTACCAGGTTCTAGAAATTTAGCCATTTTAATCCTAAAAATGCAACTTGAGCTGATTCCATTCATTAATTTGACCCCACCTTTGCCAGACTCAGTATGTGTCGATAGGTAAGATAGACATATAGAGTCTGCCTTTGACATTCATGGGTCTTATAGCCAGCGCGTGACATGGAGGATAAGGACTCAACCTTTGATCCTAGTTATTACGGGGAATACTGAACTTGGGGGTGAGAGGGAGCAAGTAATCAAGGATGACTTGGGTTCCCAGCTTAAGATCATGAAAAAGGAAAAGTGAATTTGGCCGAGAAGAAGATGGACTTCTTTGATGTGTGGTGGTATATGTTCATGTTTGTGGTATATGTAGGCTCACATGCTCTTACGAAAAGGTGGAGGGTTGGTGTTGCTCGTCAGGAGCCATTTACTCTGCTTTTATTGTTTTGCTTTTGTTTTTGTTTTTTCGAGACAAGGTTTCTGTGTAGCTTTGGTGCCTGTCCTGGAACTAGCTCTGTAGACCAGGCTAGCCTCAAACTCACAGAGGTCCGCCTGCCTCTGCCTCCCGATTAAAGGGATTAAAGATGTGAGCCACCACTGCCCGGCTTTACTCTGCTTTTAAAGACAAGGTCTCACACTGGACCTAGGGCAGGGATCCACCTGTCTCCACCTTCCCAGCACCGTAACCACAAGCATGCACTCCATGCCTGGTATCTTACGTGGTGCTGGGAATCAAACTCAAGGTCTCACACTTTTGCAGCAAGCACGTTAGTGAATGAATTAGCTGTCTCCCCAGTCCCATGAACTTGGATTTGAACACATTGAGTTTCAGGCACTTTAGAAATAGTTCATTTGTAAAAGGAAGAAGAGTGACGATACTTTTTATATCCCCTGAAATATTCTTGTAGGTTTTTTCCCTTTTCTTTGTTTTTCTTTCTCTCTCTAGATACTGGGTAGTCCTGTTATTTTTAAAAGGGAAGGAGATTATTTATTATTTTTAGATTTATTTGTTTTATGTATGAGTGCTTTATCTGCATGTATGCCTGCAGGCCAGAAGAGGGTGGGCATCAGATTCCACTATAGATTGTGGTTGCTGGGAATTGAACTCAGGACCTCTGAAGAGCAATCTCTGCAGCCCCAGACATTGTAAGGTAACATGTGGGTGCTGGGAAATGAACCTGGATATTCTATGCAAAAGCAGCTGGTGCTCTTAATTGCTGAGCTGGCTTCCCAACCTTTCTTGGTTTTTGTTTGTTTGTTTTGCGTTTTTGTTTCTGAGACAGGCTCTCATGTAGCACAGGATGACCTGCCTCCATCTACCAAATGTTAGGGATATAGGCATGTGCCACTGTACCTAGATTATCCAGTACTGGGCATTGAACCCAGGGATTCATACATGCTAGACAAGTGTTTTACCAGCTGAGCTACTTTCCCAGCCCTTTATCTGAACCATTTTTTAGTTACTGTTCAATAGTGTGGAATATATTTACTGTGGTGTACAGCCAGTTTAAATTTTCTCCATCTAACAAAACTGAAATTCTTACCTATTAAATTGAAATTCCTCATTAAACAAATACTCCCCTTTCTCTGTATTTGTCTATTCCAGGTAATTCATGCAATGACATCTACCATTTGTCTTTTTGTGACTGGATAATTTAACTTAATATTATAGTATCCCCAAGGTTAATGTTATAGCATATATCATAATTTCTTATTCTTTAAGGCTGAAAGATTTTGTTGTATGTACATACTGCATTTTTTTTTATCTGTTCTGTCAGTAAGTGACATGGGGTAGGTACAAATGGGCAGAATGGAGGAAAGCGTCTCAGGAAAGCCTGCAGGTGATGTAAATATCATGAGGACAGGCTGTGTACTCAATATTAAAGGCTAGCTATATTTTTCTTCTCTGTACCCAGGCCCCAGAGATGGAAATCTTGTCAGTAGCAGTAAATGGATCCTGGATTCTAATACCAGGAAACCATTAGACATAGCAGGTGTTGCTGTCACCCCTTATCTCTGGAGAATAATGCTCCTGCAAACGTGTGTGTGTGTGTGTGTGTGTGTGTGTGTGTGTGTCTTTAAAAGGGTTAGTTGAGTACATGCTTAGTTTGTGGGAGGAAATGCAAGAAATGAATGAACAAAAACCCTCTTTCAGACTCTATTTCTGTTTCACTTCTTCTGGGTGTATATCCAGAAATAGAATTACTGGATTGTCTGGCAGTTCTGTTTACATTTTTAGAGCTGCCATACTGTTTTCCACAGCAGCAGTTATGCCATTTTACAAACCAGCTGCCGTACCCAAGAGTCCTTGAGTAGCATTTAGTTTTGAGTTAGTTGGAGACGTGGGATTTTGGAAATGATGGTGGGCCCCCTTTAGGGACCTACAGAGTGTTGGATTGCTCCCTAATGTTAGACCTGATATACTCCTTCCCAGGGCTTCTCCAGCCTGTTACACACAGGGCTCTTTTCACACCTTGGTGGACAGTGCTTCCCCAGAAGTTTGCCTGCATAACCAGAGGGTCTTTATCGATTACTGCAGGGGCTGGAATGGAGGCTACAAGAAGTACTAGGTTTCATAGTTCCCAGATTAGAATCTAGGATCCACAGGAGTTTTCCGTTTCTGGGATGTGAGAATGAAAGAGAAGGATATAATTAGCCTTCTACATTGAGGGTGGCCTGTCCTCATGAAAGCTTTGCCCTAGGCTGCCCTCCTGCATAGTTAGTTCCTTTATGCCAGTCACTTCCTTCTTCCCTCCTGGTCTTTGTAGCTACTAACCCCTGGACCACATTCCTCAATGATTGTTTGGAAGCTTAGGCCCAGTGGCCTCCCGTACATCCCAGCTCTTGCTGCTTTTGGGGCAGCATAAGTGAGCACTTGGCTTCACAGTTCCGACAACACCCTCCTTAGCCCCTCCCTGCCTGTCTCACCCCTCCAATGCCTGTCCAGAACTGCTCTACCTCTACAGTATTGAATTCAGACAGCTTTGAAACCCTCTCAAGCATGTAGAATCTGCTACAGACATTTTTTCCCCTGTATCTAGGAGGACAGCTATGGTCACACAGTTCATTTTTGTTCTTGTTTTTTCTCTAACAACCTTATTCTTTTGTCCTGTGTCATACCTGGCTATATAGAACCATCTCCTTGTATCTGTGCTGAGGCTACAGAGTGCTAAGGCTCCACAGTGGGCAGTTTGGAGTACTACAGAGCCCTGCTCCCAGTTTTATCTGGACTCCTGTGTCCTGTCTCGTGGAGTCATCCTATATTCTCCATAAAGGCTCAGTGTGTGAAAGATTACATGATGAAACAATTATGAATTATTCATATACTTCAGAAATCCTGAAAATAAGTATCCTTGCACTTTCTCCTGTAGTTTCACCTTGTGCATTCCAGAGAACTGAAGGTCATTGCACGGAAAGGCCGAGATTTCACCTGACTACCCTGTATAATCATGCCCCTGTCCCTTGCCTTATGTATACCCATATGTCAGCCCCATATCCTGCATAAAAAGTACAATGAGAAAGGGAAGAAGATAAAGGCTAGCGTGTACATACATATGTGTATATAACTAATATAGAGAAAATGTGCAAAGTGACACTGGTCTCGTATTTATTATCAGTCATAAAAGGTTGTAGTTGCTCCCTACAGCTTTCAGCTGCACCTACGTATCTCCTATAACTAACTTTGCTCTTAGCCAGAACATCCTTCAAGCCTTCATCCTTCAGTCATGCTGCTGTGTTTGCTTCCTGAAGTTTCTCATCGACTGCTGCTATTGGATATGAAAACCCAAAGAGATGCCACAGAGCAGCCCCCAGACTTTAGGCGTAGTCCTTCCTGCCCACCTTTTTCCCCTTTTAAGAAGAATAGCCCACTCTAGTAAATTAAGCCCCCTTTTTATGCCTGTTGTCAGAACAGCTCAAGGTGGCAAGGAAGCACTCTTACCTCCATTTCAGTACATCCATTGCCGCCTCTTCTGATAGACCCATTTGCCCTAGAAGACTCAGCTCTGCAAGCCAACAAACCACAGTTTCCAGGACATGAAGCTACTGCACTTCTCCCCTTAGATCCAGGTCTCATGTGTTCTGTGGAGAAAACTGCCTCTTGCAGTGGTTTCTGATCCAAACGATAAGGAAGAATCCATCCTTAAGGGCAGTTTGACTTCCAGTTAGTGCTAACTTCATTATCTGTTAACTTGGTTCTGTGGTCTGCATATGAAATATTCCCCATTAACTCTGTATGTTTTGGGGGCTTGGTTGCTAGCTAGGCTTGAGGGGAAGCAGTTAGATCATGGGGTCTCTGGCCTAATCAATGCTTTCATATGTTGAGGGATTCAAAATTGGAATAGTGTTTGAAAATTGTAGAACTGTGGGAGGTGGGGCCTAGTTGTAGGAAGTGGGTATCTGGAGGCATTCAGTGAAAGATATATCTTGTCCCCAGCCCCTCCAGTCTCCCTGCTTCCTAACTTTCATAAGCAGCCACTGCCACATGCTCTTGCCACCATGATGTTCTGCTTTGTCTCACACCTGAAGTCTCACCTTGTACTGAAGCCTTTCATAATGTCTTAGTTACTTTTCTATTGCTGTGAAGAGACACCATGACCAAGCCAGCTTATAAAATAATTGGGGACTTGCTTACAGTTTTAGAGGGTGAGTCCATGTCCATCATGGCAGGAAGCATGGCAGCAGGAGCAGTCATGGTGCTGGGGCAGCAGCTACAAGCTTATGTTATAATCCACAAGTTGGAGGCAGAGAGCAAGACCGTGGCCCCAGAGACACATCTCCAACAAGGCCACACTTCCTAATCTTTCCCCAAACATTTCCACCAACCAGGGACCAAACATTCAAATATATGAAGCTATAGGAGCCATTCTCATTCAGCCCACTACAGAGTCTGTGAGCTTTCAAGCTTAGGAAAAGCCTTAAAAAAAAAAAAAAAAAAAAAAGATTTTGTGAGCCAAAGCAAAGCAAACCTTTCCTCCATTGAGCTCTTTCTCTTAAATCTCTATCACAGCAGCGAACAGCCTGACATTGGGTTGCTTCTTGTGGGTGTTAGAATATATGGCAAGACCAGTCGATTCTGTGGCCCAGAGCTGACGTCTTAACACTTTGTGTTGGAATATGAGCTCATTGAGGAGAGACATTGCTTTGAAGATTGCTGCAACAGTGAATAAAGCAGTCTATAAGTCAAGAGATTCTGAGTGCTGACAAATGCATAATAGGCAAGAAAGGTGAATCTACCCATATGTTTCTTTGTTCCAATAATAACAAATCTCTGCCTTTTCAGAGCCCAGTGTTATCATCTTGCAGGTTGGACCCTTGAAATTGTGCCATAGTGGGGATCTATTTTAAACACTCAGCATTGTGTTAGCCAGCTCAGCCTTGGACAGGGTAACTTCCATCACATATTCTGTGAATGAGATTATGATAGGGTTTTCAGGTTGAGGGTAGCTGGTCCAAGAGATGACAGACAAGCTACTTTGACCAGGAAGAGAGGCTCCAAAATGGTCAGTTTCATCTGGACCTAACTACACACCCCGATTTAGGTTTCAGGATCCCATTGTTTCCTGATCAGTACCCTAACTTCCACATAAAATATGATATGCTGGTAAACTCAGCTGTTGTGATTAAAATTGTGTTGATTTTCAGCAATAGCAACTATATAGCTGTCAAAGAAGCTTTCTGCTCAGATCATGATTAGTTACCAGTCTAAGCAAGGTGTGAATATACAAGAATGGCGATAAAGGGACAGTTGGGAGGCCTGGAATACAGCATCCTTAAGGCAAGCCACACCCAAAGTCTGGGATATACAGCATATAAAGGCTAGAAACATACTAGTATACAAAATATGTATATAGCCAGATATAAAGGTGTACAGACAAGTGGGTGGCCTGATATGAACAGAAAGCTTGGAGTGTAGTGTCTGCAGAGAGCCCTGAGAAAGTAACCAGGGCCTAGGCAGGGTTTTCCAGATGTATTAATTAGTGGATTTGAGCGCCACCACCAGGTATCTTTATACCCAATGGCAGCAGGCAGCAACAAGAAAGCACTCAAGTTCTTGTTCTGTGTGTTGGTCTAGTGTTCTTCTAGCGCCCTCTACTGAGAAAGAGTCACATTGGGCTTACTGAAAGAAAGGCTTGAAGGATTAAAGGTCATTGTAAAACATGTGAACATTTTGAAATGAATGGCTGTCAGTTTGTAACTGGCATACTAGGTCTGAATGAAAAATATTTTTCCCATATTTTCATTCAGCGAATTTAGTAACGAAATATCAAATGTATAAATATTGTAAAATTTTAAAATTTTCAAGCCACTTTAAGCATGAAGGAGATAGAAGCAGGAGGATCAACTTGAGTTTGAGGCCAGTCTGGGCTACAGTGTAAGACCCTGTCTAAAAACAAAAATTCCAAAACTCTAATGTTCTAATTCTTTGTTTTAAAAGATTTATTTATTTTTATTTTATGTGTATGGGTGTTTTGCCTACATGTATGTCTGTGTACCATGTTCATGCCTAGTTCCCATGGAGGCCAGAAGAAGGTGTTGGATCCCCTAGAAATGGAGTTACAGACAGGTGTGAGCCACCATGTGGGTGCTGGGAACAGAACCCAGGTCCCCTGCAAGAGCGGCCTGTGCTTTTAACCACTGAGCCATCTCTCCTGTCCCAAATTCTTAATTTCTAAAACTCACATAATAGCCAAGTATATAGAATAAAAATAAATGATTCTTCTGCATACCTCCCCATCCACCACTCTCCACAAAGGTAACCATTGTTTTGGGCTTTGTGTGGAAACCTTAGAGCATTTGTCTATATATTTGCATACAAGTGTGGATATTTGCAAATATGCTTTTATTCTATTTTATTATTATTACACGAAGAGGCCCAGCTAGGTATGGTAATACACACCTGTAATCACAGTACTTGGAAAGCAGAGGTGAGAGGATTACTATAAGTTCAAGGCCAGCCTAAGTTACATAGCAAGCTTCAGACCAGCTAGGGCTATATAGGGAGACCCTGTCTATCATCAAAAGGGGAAAAGGGTATAATAAGAGATGTCTCAGTGGTTGAGAACACTGGCTGCTCTTCCAAAGGGCACAGGTTTGATTCCCAGCATCCAAATGGTGGCTAACAACTGTCTGTTACTCCAATTCCAGAGGATCCAACACCCTTTTCTGGCCTTAGTAGTCAGACCAGAAGACACATAGGCATATACATACAGGAAGGCAAACACATACAATTTTTAAAATATAAGTTTTTTTTAAATCAATCCATAAATATGCAAATAAATCAATAAGCAAGCTCATATAGTTCATAATGAGTTATAGCTTATTTACTTAGCCAGATGTCTTAGAGGTCATTTTGTTAGGACCCACAGATAAATGCCTTCACAGCACTCTCCAGAATGGTCACATCACAGTTCATTTAACTAGCCTTGCTTTTGTGCATTTCAGAAGTGTTTTCCAGGCTTGGGCTAAGTCAAAGGGTGTACACATTGCTGGACAAAGTGATTGTGGTTTCTTCCATAAGAACTGAACAAGGGACCATCAAAGTGGCTCAGTGAGTAAAGGCATCTGCCATAAGGCCTGATAAACTGAGTTCCACCCCTGGACCCACATGATGGAGAAAGAACCTACTCCTGAGCCCTCCATGTGGGTACACACACACACACTCAAAAATGTTTCTTTAAAAAAGACAGCTGGACCAGGACCAATATTTATTCATGTCTTCTATATCTTTGAGGAAAATTTGGTATGGTTTTATTGCATTTTTCATGAAGCTTATTCTTAAATAAGCCCAGTTTTTAGAGTGCTTGCCTGGCATACTTGAAGATACGGTCTCAATCCTCAGCACCACATAAACCGGGCATGGTCTGTACTGCCAACATCCAGGATATTTTGTACCAGTATGAAGCACCATCTTTATTTTAATTTATTCTCAATTCCTGAATCTTTTCTGGACACTGTTTTCTCTCATTGATGTGGTGTTTTTGGTTTTATTTTAGGTTTTCGTTTTTGAGACAGGGTCCTTATATAACCCTGACCCTATGTAGACCAGGCTGGCCTTGAACTCTTAGAGATCTGCCTGCCTCAATCTCTCATGTACTGGGATTAAAAGTGTGCACTACTGTACCTGACTCTTTTTTTGATATTTATTTTTATTATTTCTAAAGTGTATGTGGGGGGGGGTACATGCATGTGTGAGTACAGGTACCCTTAGTGCAGAAGAGGGAATAAGGTCCCCTGGAGCTAGAGTGACAGGGGGTAGTGTTGGAACTCGGGCTCTCTGTATGAGTAGTATGAGCTTTTAACTGTGACCAACTCTCCAGCCCCTCATCTGTTTTCTTATTTCTATCCCCAAACAACAGTTTTAATTAGTTTATATAGTATGTTTTATATCTGATATACACGTACATGGATGTACATGTGTGTATTATATTTTTGAATGTTCTTAAATAGCTTCCACTATTTTGTTTCAAAGAGTCCCCTTTCCAACCATGAACTTTAGAGTCAATGTATGCATTTCTGTAAAGAAAATATTAGGAAAAAATTTTGTCAGAATGTGCATTTGTGGGTCATCTTACAATATTTATTCATGTCTTCTATATCTTTGAGGAAAATTTGGTATGGTTTTATTGCATTTTTCATGAAGCTTATTCTTAAATATCTTAAAAGTTTTATAGCTATTATAGCTAGAATATTTTATTTTTTAATACTAATTTATTTTATTAAAGACAAGGTCATGTATCCTGATTTATAAATTTTAACTTTTAAAAGATTCTAGTCAAGGGGGCTGGAGAGATGGCTCTCAGTGGTTAAGAGCATTGCCTGCTCTTCCAAAGGTCCTGAGTTCAATTTCCAGTAACCACATGGTGGCTCACAACCATCTGTAATGAGGTCTGGTGCCCTCTTCTGGCCTGCAGGCATACAAGCAGACAGAATACTGTATACACAATAAATAAATAAATATTTTAAAAAAATATTCTAGTCGTGCCAGGCATAGTGGCTCATGTCCTCAATCCCAGAATTTGGCAGAAGTAGAGGCAGAGGGGCAGGGGACAGAGGGCAGAGGGGCAGGGGACAGAGGGCAGAGGGGTAGAAGGACAGAGGGCAGAGGGGTAGAGGGGCAGGGTGCAGAGGGTAAAGGGGAAGAGGGGCAGAAACAGAGGCAGAAGGATCTGTGTTTGAGGCCAGCCTGGTCTACATAGCAAGAACCAGGGCAGCCAATAAGCCCATGTCTCAAAAACCAAAAACAAGTTGAAAGTGCTTACTCAATCATTTTCATTCTTCATTCATTCTCTCACCCTTCCTTGCCCTCCGTGCTCCCCTCCTTTCCCTCTCCTTCAGCATGGGTCCTACTGTGAATGGAAAATTTCTTGCCATAGAAAATGGGCTCACATTTGTTGCTGAGTTCTCTTACTGTCCTGTAGACTGCTTTGCTGAGTGTCCCTCATTTGAACTGAAATAAGTATTTCATATTTCAGAGTTCCTTGTAATTTAGACTATTTGTGTAGGCTTAGGCAATTTATCATCTAATTTGAAATTCCAAAGTCTAAAATGTTCCAAAATCTGAAACAACGCTCAAGAAAATTCAGATTTTAAAGTGTATTAGTCAGGACTCTCTCTAGATCAACAGAATTTATAGAATAAATATACATACACAGATAGATAAATGGATAGGTACAGAATACATATAATATATTATGAATGTATTATTTAATAATATTTACCTGTTATAATATGTCTAATATTTATTATAAATTTTATATATTTATGAGGGATTTATTAGAATGGCTTACAGCATCCAGTTAATCCAATAATAGCTGCTTATGAACTGAAGGTCCAAGAATTCAGTAGCTGCTTAGTCCATGAGTTGGGATGTCTCAGCAGGTTTTCAGTATATGCTGAAATCCCAAAAAAAAAAGTAGGCTCTAATTAGCCAGTGAAGGAGTGGACTTGCTAGCAAGAGGGTACAAGCAGGTGAAGAGAGAGCTTTTTTCTTCCATGTCCTTTAAATAAACTGTCACCGTGTGTAGTCCAGATTAATGTGGCTCCTCCCACCTCAAAGATCCAGATTAGAAGTGAGTCTTCCCACTTCAAAAGATTTAATTGAGAAAAGAATTCTTCACAGGTGCCCAGCCATTTGGGTTTTAGTTCATTCTGCATGTGGTCAAGTTGGCAAGCAAGAACAGCTGTCACACAAAGCACTTCTGATTTTAAGATGATGGCTGCACAGTTTATAGAAACAGTTTTGCTCTTTCTCCAAAATATAAGCGTAGGGTTTTTATGCTGGGAGGAGGTTGAAGTTCAGGTTTGGTCTGGAACTACCAGTGTTGCCTGGTTTGACCTTAAACTTGAAATAATACTTGTACCATAGCATCTCAAGTGCTAGACTTCAAGGTATGAGCCACCGTGCCTTATTTAGTTAGTTAGTTAGTTTGTTTGTTGTAGAGCCCTAAGAGAGGTTTCAAATGCAGTGGTAGGCATCCTGATGATCACGTGGAAGACCACTGAGGTCCACAGAATGCCCTCTTTCTTAGTGTTTCCTTTTGATGTTGTAGAATAACATCCACTTCTTCTCTATCCCTTTTGCTGTTCCCTTTCCCCACCTCCAAGCATCCAGTGATAGCATGTTTCAAGCCTCAACTCCTTCTCATTCAGCATACATGCATACACATGCATAGAGTTGCAGTCTTCCTATCCTGCCTGTAATTTCATCATTTCCCATAAGCCAAGATTCACAGAATGCAATCAGCCAGACCCTTTCTAGCTCTATCTCATTGAAGAGCTCATTTTTGGGTATCTTTCACACACTGTCAACTCAGTACTTCTTCAACTGGCCTCATCTCTAACTCTAGTTTGACCCCTAAACATAAAGAGCACAATATCATTTATCACTGGAACCAGAAATAGAAGAGGTCTTCTCTGAAGGTCTCACTTTCCTACTGTTTCCAGCCAGAGCCAGCACCTTACCTTAGCACCTTTTCAGTGTCTTGTACATGTCCTGTGCATCTCAGTTGTTCCTACCAGTATTGTATATTTGCCTCAAAAGCCACATCCTTCCTTGTCAATACGCTGTGCTACCTCACCTGTGGTTGGCAGGCCTCTGCAATATGGTCAGTCTCTAGTCATCCCTTCTCTGCCTCGTGTGTGTGTGTGTGTGATACCCTGTGCTACCTCACCTGTGGTTCGCAGGCCTCTGTAATATGGTCAGTCTCTAGTCATCCTTCCCCTCTCTGCCTCCTGTGTGCACGTATAAGAGGACTCTCCTCGAGACTTACATAGATCTAATCTACATGGGAAGTAGAAAGTAGAAAAAGACAAGATCTCTTGAGTAAATTGGGAGCATGGGGACCTTGGGGGAGGATTGAATGGGGGGAAGGTAGAGGAAGGGGGGAAAGCAGAGAAAAATGTAGAGCTCAATAAATATCAATAATAATAATAATAAAAAGAGGACTCTCCTCAGGCCTGGAGAAATGGCTCAGTGGTTAAGAACACTGACTATTCTTCCAGAGGACCCAGGTTCAATTCCCAGCACCCACATGGCAGCTCAGAACTGTCTATAATTCCAGTTCCAGGGGACCTGACACCTATGGCAAAATACCAATGCACATAAAATAAAAATAAATACATTTAAAAAAAAAAAACAGGTCTCTCCTCCACTATCTGCAAAGGATAAATGGTAGCTTTAGGCATTCCTCTGGGGCTTATTCTGTCCAGATAAAGGATCAAGAGGAAGCTAATCTCTGTTTATCTCTGTGGGCAGGAAATATGAACTGTACAGCATGGACTGGGACCTGAAGGAGGAACTCAAGGATTGCTTGGTGGCTGCTGCACCCTATGGGGGTCCCATTGGTATGCTGCCCCTCTATTACTACTATGTATTGTGGGATCCCGAGGTGTTGTTCAGGATGTTCTTTGCCAGTTCACCTTGCTAAAGTGCTTTTAATTTGGGTCCTCATGAGGCTTGATTTCCCACGGGCTGGGCGTGAGGAACTAATCCAAGAGGCTTACCTCACCTGGGCCCTGAGGATCTAAGACAGAAGTCCCTTCTCAAAATGCAGCTCTGCTACGGAACTGTTGGAGAAAAGAGAAAGCTGCCAGCGTGCGGCCAGTGCTGGAGATCTACTCTGCCTCTGGCATGCCACTGGCCAGCCTGCTGGTAAGCACAGGGGCTATCCCTACAGTGTGATGGGCAGGGCTGACTGCCATATCCATCCAAGGAAAGCCATAGGAACCTCTTTCCTCTGCAGTGGAAGAGCGGGCCTGTGGTGGCCCTCGGTTGGTCAGCGGAGGAGGAGCTGCTCTGTGTACAAGAAGATGGAGCAGTGCTAGTTTACGGGCTTCATGGAGACTTCCGGAGGCACTTCAGTATGGGCAATGTAGGGCCCACAGGAGCCTGAGGAGGGAAGGTGGACCTCATCACCTGTAGATTTCTTAACCCATGGTCCCTTTTGCTAGGAAGTGCTTCAGAACCGAGTCCTGGATGCCCGGATCTTTCATACTGAGTTTGGTTCTGGGGTGGCCATCCTCACAGGGGCCTATCGCTTTACCCTGAGTGCCAATGTGGGTGACCTCAAACTCCGTCGGATGCCAGAGGTGCCAAGTAAGCCTTAATACTTAGGAGAGCTCTTCAGTACCTCCAGATTGGGACCAGCAGAGACAGACACTGTGGACTCTGGTCATTCCAGAGTATCCTCTTGTCTGTCACAGGTCTACAAAGTGCACCCTCATGTTGGACCACACTGTGCCACGACCGAGTGGCACACATTCTTCTGGCTGTAGGGCCTGATCTTTTCCTCCTGGATCATGCCACCTGCTCCACAGTGGTGAGAACCTAAGTGGGAATGAAATGGAAGAGCTGGCCAAGCAGTGGGAAGGCATTGAGAACTTAGTTTATCTGGTTTCCTCCCTGCCCCTGCTCCAGACACCTGCTGGCCTAGCTCCAGGAGTGAGCAGCTTCCTACAGATGGCTGTATCCTTCACATATCGTTACCTGGCACTCTTCACAGACACAGGCTACATCTGGATGGGGACAGCGACACTCAAGGTGTGGTTCTGGAAAACAAGGGAAGAGCTATTGTGGACAGGGTCATGGCTTTTAAACAGCAGGATGACTGCTGGGACAGGGCCATGACATACTGTGCCATTTCAGGAGAAGCTGTGCGAGTTCAACTGCAACATCCGGGCACCCCCGAAGCAGATGGTCTGGTGAGGAGAGAGGCATCCTTTAAGGCTAGGCTTAGGACATTGTTTCCTGGGATAATGAGTCATCCTGCCTTCTGTTCAGACTCTAAGTGGAGCTTTGGCATTCTCTTCTCTGCCAACCCTTAAAGGAAACCGTGGTCCTCTGTGGGCCACTTGACTGTAGTGCAAAAGTGAGAGGGGATACAGATGGGCCATTATATACCCAGAGAAATGGGCTAAGGGACACAGTATGTTCAGGGCTCTCCCAAGGAAAAGGGGTGTAAGACATGGCCATGGCCCTGATGTCCTGAGTGTCCCAGATGTGTATATGATGTTGTCTATAGGTGTAGCCGTCCTCGAAGCAAGGAAAAGGCTGTCGTGGTGGCCTGGGAGAGACGGCTAATGGTGGTGGGCAATGCGCCTGAAAGCATTCAGTATCCTTGGAATACTTCCTGTGTGGGCTGGAAGAGGGAAGGAAAAGGTAGTTGCCCTGTCTTTGAGTAGACGCCTTGACTAAACTCAGGTTTGTGCTAGATGAGGACTCCTATTTAGTGCCGGAGCTTGATGGGGTCCGCATCTTCTCCCGCAGCACCCATGAATTCCTACATGAAGTTCCAGGTGAGGCTCCCACAAGGGCACAGTGTTCCTGACCACAAACTACCACACTGTCCTATGACAATGGCCCAAAACAAGGTCTGGGTATTAGGGGCAAGACTGAGAATTTTCATGCTTCTTCATCACTACTCAAAAACTCCTCCCCTAGTGGCCAGTGAAGAGATCTTCAAAATTGCCTCAATGGCCCCTGGAGCACTACTGTTGGAGGCCCAGAAGGAATATGAGGTAAGTCTGGCTGACTTCTAAAACCCTAAGATGTTCTCTCCCATCCCCTTTTTCACTAGACCAGCCTCCGCCCCTGCCTGAGCACCCATGATAAGCTAGGGGCCACCTGGCAGGGGAGTGGTTTAGGTAAGACACTGACTTGAGCTGACAAAGGCTGGCACATTTAAACAGGCTGGGAAGGGCAAGGCATCCCTACTGTGCCAAGGCTCAAGTTGGTGCTACTATTAGGAGGTATCAAGCACCCCCACCCCATCCCCACACAATAAGCAGTTGTGGGCTCCTCCAGTAGATTGAGTGGATAGGGTCTGTTCGGCCTTTCCAAGTCATTTCCATTTGAACTACATAGTCCCAAGAGGCTAGGAACCACAGTGAGGTGTTCTCTGTGATGCTCCATCTTTGGGCCTCCTCCCACAGAAAGAGAGCCAGAAAGCAGATGAGTACCTACGGGAGATCCAGGAGCTGGGGCAGCTCATCCAGGCTGTGCAGCAGTGCATTGAGGCTGCAGGACATGAGCACCAGCCAGACATGCAAAAGAGTCTGCTCAGGGTTGGCCTGGAGGGAGTTTTGGGAGAGGGTGTGCTGGGAATGGGGTGGGCTGGGCAGCAAGGGAAGTTCTTCTCCATTGCTCTTTGGTTCTTCCCAGGCAGCTTCCTTTGGAAAGTGTTTCCTTGACAGATTTCCACCTGACAGTTTTGTGCGCATGTGTCAGGACCTGCGAGTGCTCAATGCTATTAGGGACTACCACATTGGGATCCCTCTGACCTATAGCCAGTATCCTCATGCATACTGTGAGAGTGTTTACAGCTGGGCATGGCAGGGGAAGGGGCAGGAGATGTGGTCTGCAGATCCCTGGCAAATGGGACTATGCCAACTGGATCCTTAACCAAGGAAAATACAGATATAAGCAGCTCACCATCCAGGTGCTGTTGGACAGGTACAGAAGCTCACGGGTGCTGTAGGAGGGCATGGGTAGATAGTATTACAGCCTTATGTGGGACCTGTGGGCACTACTCCTCACATGCCTTTTAGGACTAGGAGGCCTAAGACAGTCTGAGGTCATTTTATCTCACTTTGCCTCAAACTTTGTGTCCCTTACTCCCTTGTCTGCCAGGCTTGTATTGCGGAGGCTTTACCCCCTAGCTATTCAGATATGCGAGTACCTGCGCCTTCCTGAAGTACAGGGTGTCAGCAGGATCCTAGCCCACTGGGCCTGCTACAAGGCAAGGACATGGGATGTGAGGTAACCTTAGGCCCTGGAAACATACAGGAAATACAGTGCAGGAAGTAAAGGGTGGGTTCTGATGGAAGTCCTGTGGGATTGGGCAGGTGAGGGGTGACATCCAGACTTGTATGACACCCACATGTATACTCACAGGTGCAGCAGAAAGATGTCTCAGATGAGGATGTAGCACGGGCAATTAATCAGAAGCTGGGTGACACGCCTGGTGTTTCATATTCTGACATTGCTGCACGAGCCTATGGCTGTGGCCGCACTGAACTAGCCATCAAGGTGTGATTATGTTACCTTTCCCAGACACCCCAGTGTGGGGGTTTCAGGCCCTTATGCAGATGCCTCTCTTTGCCTTCTACCCTACCTTGCAGCTACTGGAGTATGAGCCACGATCAGGGGAGCAGGTACCTCTTCTCCTAAAGATGAAGAGGAGCAAACTAGCACTGAGCAAGGCCATTGAGAGTGGGGACACTGACCTGGGTGAGCAGGGTATGGGTGAGGGCCAGGTAGCAGTAGGATGCTAAGGTGAGTGAGTCCTGTGATGTGCAGAGCTGGGCTGGAGGCCCCACCTACTTTATCATCTCACAGTGTTTACAGTGTTGCTGCACCTAAAGAATGAACTAAATCGAGGAGACTTTTTCATGACTCTCCGGAACCAACCCATGGCCCTGAGTTTGTATCGACAGGTAGGTGTGGGTGAAGGGGAGGACATGGTTGGTGCCTTCTGAGCCCATGAGTTGCCTTTGCTGACTAATCTTCTGCCTATGACCCAGTTCTGTAAGCATCAGGAGCTAGACACTCTGAAGGACCTTTACAATCAAGACGACAATCACCAGGAGTTGGGCAGCTTCCACATCCGAGCCAGCTATGCTGCTGAAGAGGTCTGTGGTCCAAAGGGAGGGTGAGGCCTTTGAAGCAGTTGCTGTTTGGTTTTTTCACCAAGGCCTAACTCTCTGCGTTTGGTTATACCCTCTCTGGTCTTAACTGTTGAGGGGATCTGAGACCGAGAGGCAAGGATATGACACTAATTTCAAAGGAGCTAGCCATCTTCTCTAGGCCACCAGAGGAATGCCCCTAGTGGGTAAGGCTGACTCTGGGCACAAGGGTAGAAGAGGCAAGGCTAATGTGTTGTCCTCTGTGTGCCTTTGTCTGTGTAGCGAATTGAGGGGCGAGTAGCAGCTCTGCAGACAGCAGCTGACGCCTTTTACAAGGCCAAGAATGAATTTGCAGCCAAGGTTTGACCCCCCCTTTTCTGAGAGCTCCCTGTCCTGCCCTCTTGGCCTTTCTTCCTTGGCCTTCATCGCCAACCTGCCTCATTCTGGTCTCCAGGCCACAGAGGATCAAATGAGGCTCCTACGACTACAGCGGCGTCTAGAAGATGAGCTGGGGGGCCAGTTCCTAGACCTGTCTCTCCATGACACAGTGGCCACTCTTATCCGTGGAGGCCACAACAAGCGTGCAGAGCAGCTGGCTCGTGATTTTCGAATCCCTGACAAGAGGTGGGTGAGGATCCTAGATGGATGTAGTTCTGGGACTGCTTGCCTTTCCTGCATACCTGTGTTGAGTCCAGCTTCCCTGCAGGCTCTGGTGGCTAAAGCTGGCTGCCTTGGCAGATTTGGAAGACTGGGAGGAGCTGGAGAAGTTTTCCAAGAGCAAGAAATCACCAATTGGCTACCTGGTGAGGTGCAGGGATCCTCCTGAGAGTAGTCCTGGGAGGAGGCCAAGCAAGGAAAACGGGGATGGTGGCCCATTTGTGCACCCATTCCATTGTCCTGTGTTCTTAGCCATGTGAATGTGGGCAGACACATACTGTGTGGGGAACTCTGGAAGACAGGCCAAGCCTGCCTCCTACCTAGTGGTGGACGGAGGTGTTTTATCCAGTAAAGACTACAGGGGACACTTTGTGCCTGAGGTAGGAGGGGCTGGGAGGGCTATCTTTGAGGCAGTGGAAAATACCAAGGAGATGCTTCAGCTATCTGGAGGGCAAATTTCATAGTGGCAGCCTGAGAGAAAATATAAGAGCTGAGAAGCTAGAGGGCAGAAACACCTACCTTGGTGGTGGGAGTGGTGGCGGTAGGGCAGAAGCATGAAGATGGTTCTTCTCAAGTCTCTAATAGGCCTTTGCTTCTGTTACAAAAGTGGTGAGCTCCACGTTTTGCACAGGTTGGAAGGGAACTAGGTACACTGCCTGTACATAAAACACCTGTGGACAGGTTCTGATCCTAAGAGAGAGGAAGAGGGCTAGTTTTTGTCTTCTCTGTCTTGTGAAGCCCTTTGTAGAGATCTGCATGAAACAACATAACAAGTTTGAGGCCAAGAAATACGCTTCCCGTGTGGGCCCTGAGCAGAAGGTCAAGGCTTTGCTTCTTGTTGGGTAAGTCAGATGGAGGCCTCTGTGTGTAGTGGCTGAAGAGTGGGCTGTGCCCTTGAGCAGCCCCAACACCATCTCCCCTCTGTTCAAACCACAGGGACGTGGCTCAGGCTGCAGATGTGGCTATTGAGCACCGGAATGAAACCGAGCTGAGCCTGGTTTTGTCCCACTGCACCGGAGCTACAGATGGGGCCACAGCTGACAAGATTCAGCGGGCCAGAGCACAAGTCCAGAAGAAGTAAAGTGCCTGCCCTTTAGGGGGCTAGTTATAACCCAGGAATGTCCAGATGTAAATAAATTTGGAACAATAATTCAGAATAGTTGTTGTATACTGTCTAGCCTAAGAAAAGCAGGCTTGAGGCAGAACCTTTTAGCCACTGCGGCAGAACTCCACATATTTGATTGTATTGAGGCTGGAAATAGGAACTATCAGAGAGACCTGTTCATTCACATAGTTACCATAGTTGCTCTCTCAGAAGCTGCCTCATACACAGCCTGGAGGAAGGTCTGGAGAGAGATGGCATAAAATTCAAACACCAATCCAGCAAGACCCACGCCAGAAACCATTACATGCATGTGTGTGTTCTCAAAAGAACCATACTATATACTTTGCCATTATTTCATTCATTCCTCATGACAGTTCTGAGATGTATATCGTCCTTCTCTTTGTAGAAAAGAAAACTGAAAACCAGAGATTGTAACAACAAATGTTATAAAAGAACGATTTGGGCTGACAAGATGGCTCAGCAGCTAAAGGCGCTTGCCAACAAACCTAGCAACTTGAGTTTATACTTCCATCTTCTAACCTTTACCAACATACACACACACTCTCTAAATGAATGGGTAAGCGGGTGAATAACACTGAATAGAGATCAATGAGGATTTGGAACCTAGGCTTGACTATACCAGGTTAGAACTGCAGTCAGGCCCTCTGAACTGGGAAGACTAAGGCAAGTCCCCTAAATTGCTCTGTAGGAAAGATTGGAGGATAGATGGGAAGCCCGTGGCCATTCCATTGTCAGGATTGGAGGAAACACCTTTGAGAGCCTATTGAGCAGTACATAGGGTGGTTTCTGAGCTTGGAAAACACAGAAGTGGAAGACCATCTCAGTTCTGTCCAAGAGCTGTGACCTGGAAACCCCTAATCCCATCCTACTTCAGTGAGCCCTTCACCTCCAGTCAACAAAGCTTTAGCTTTCTGCCTGCTGTCTGCAGCCCCTACTGTACTCCAGCGGACTGCAGCACCCCCACTGTCAATGAGGTGAGTCTTTAACCCCACACACACACTTGTTAGTAGGAAGAAACCAAAACCTAAAGGAAAGGACCTCACTAGAGCTTCCGACATTTCCCCCTTTAGCACTCTTAGTTCTAACTATGCTTTGAAAAGGCAGGAGAGGCTAGGCATGGTGGCACACACCTGTAATCCCAGTACTTGGAAAGCTGAGGCAGGGAGATTGCTGGGAGTTCAAGACAAGCATAGGAGATATACAAGACCCTGTCTCAAACAAATAAATAAATAAATAATGGCTGTGGTGGTGCAAGACTGAAATCCCTGTTTTTATGAGGCAGAGGTAGGATGACTGCTACCAGCCTGGGCTATATAACAAGTTCCAAGCCAGCTAGAGCGATCAAGACCCTATCTCAAAAAACAAAACAAGAAAGAAAGTCTGGGCTTAGTAAGGTATCCTTTATTCCCATCTAATTTTCAAATGCAAGTTTGTGAAATCCTCCAAGAAAATATATTTCATTGTAAAACAACTGCTTACTCTGAGAGCAGTTTATTATGTGGGTCAAGAAGGTGGCCAGGATTCAACAGCTCTGGATATCCTGAAAGAAAGCTCAAAGGCTGAGGGAGACTTGGTGGCTGGGGACTGAAACCACCTGAAGGCTTGCTCATTTTTATGTCTGGTTGTGGACCAGAACAGCTCCAGCCTGGTGCACCTAACAACCAGGGGCAAGTATTCTCTGTGGGCAGCCAGTGGAATTTGTCACCTTTCTTAATCTAGCACTGAAGTCCGGCCTGTCCCACCACATTCTGTCAAGGTAGTCTTCCAAACCTACCTCACCTATCGCAACAGGAAATGGTCTCACCTCTTGATAGAGAGTACAAGGTTTGTCTGTTTGAGGAGTCAGTTTGACTTAATCTTCTCTTGGAACAAGCAGACACCTCCAGGGAAGGAAAAGGACCTCTAATACTGGATATGTTTTCTCCCCAGTCAGTCTCACAGGTCTTTACTGCTTGAGTATCTCTTTGATGCCCTTTGGAAGATTGCTGCAAACATTTGAGCTCTTAAGTGAGAAGCAGTTCTTTCTGGGAAAGAAAACTAGCCAGTGCTTTTAGAGTGTACATGATAAAGCCTCATCCCCAAAGTAACATGCAAACAGTAAACAGTACACCTGAAATCAGAAATATATGAGAAATTACAACAATGGCATATGGATACAGTTATTATAATTTCATAAAAAGTACACATATAAAGCACTGGACTTTCCATAGGGAGAGTTATTAAAGATTAAAAGCAGAGGACTTTGCATGTATGCAGAACATACCAGCCAGCCCAATTGAGTCCTGGTCATCTTGACACACAAACACATCACTGTTAAGCCATAACCTTTCCTTACACTATATTTTGATCATGTTTCCCCTTCTCAACTTCTCCCAGATTCTACCTACACATCCAACTTCATGTTCTTTCTTTTTCTCTCCCTTAAAAACAACAAAGGCAAGAAAGGAAAATCAAGACAAACTAAAAAGAGAAAACACCAGTAAGACAGAAAATACTAAACCAAAAAGTGCATTCAAAAACAAAACACAATATGGAGTCAGCTTTGTGTTGGCCTACTGCTGGACATCGGGTCAGCCCTGGAGTGTGGTGGATATACCCAATGATACTCCATTTGAGAGAACGGATTTTCCCTTTCCCAGCAGAAATCAATTGCAAATAGTTTCTTGGAACTAACTCAAAGGTAGAATACTTGCCAAGCATTGAGTCTTCAAGTTCTTCATTCCTAGTACTGCAACGTAAAAATCAAAAGTAGGAACTTTTTTCTTCCAAGTTATTTGCTAAACTGAAATTAGTATAAATTGTCTTCTACCTTGAGAATTGTACAAGCAGGCCTGTGTCTGTGGTTTTGGATGGGATCAAGTCTTATCTAATGGACTGGGCAAGTATTCATTCTTGGGACCAAGAACAGAAACACTTCTAGATTATTTGATGGCGGCTATAGTGTGTGTTAGGACAGAAAGCCTATACGCTCTTAGTTACAAAACTTGAGCCAGTGACCCTCAGGAGATGGACAGTGACCTGAACTGGTCTTCATTTATTTCCACTCTCATATTCCCTGGCTTCAGTTTCATGTCGGCACTCCAGCGAACATTCTCGTGAATTTGTTTGGTGTCCGTCTACACCCCAGAGTGGGGCTCCTGAGAGCCGACATCGCCTCTGAGTCGCTCCCTGTGGCGGCCCGCACATGGTCTACACCCGGGATTATTGAGAGAACAACTCTTTGTTCCATTCTCTAGACAGAAAAGTGGCTGGAGGGGGGATGTGATTTTCCTTAGGAAACCGGGCTCCTTAGTCCTGTCCTCCAGTCCTGCTACTCCAGCTCTCACCTGCAGATGTCACTGCCAACTTAGCCTTCTCTTGGCTCCTCCTCTTTTTTCCTCCCAAGACAACTCTTGGTTTTGCCAATGGGGTGGGGGCTCTGAAAAGGACCAGGAGTCAAGTAGGATAAGAACTGGGCCAGTTTCACCAGGAAGGCAGCTAAGAATAAGACTTTGTTCTTTAAAAAAAAAAAAAAAAAACTCCATGTAGTTGCCTACACTGAAGCTTCCTTCCCAGGGTCTCTAGGATGGGTCACTTAAGAACTTTGAGAACCTTGGCCTGAAGTTGTTGCCCCTATGCAAAAAACGCACTACTTGAATATCACATAGAGAAAAGTTTTCTGAGAATGGGTTACTTTGCCAAGCTGCATGTACCTGGAAGGTTCCAGGAAGAGTCAGGTAGGCTAGGGTCATCCACCACAGGGTAGACCTGAAAACCCAGCACTCTGCTTCCACACCTCACCTCAAGTCCTCCCAAGCATGGTCAAATCCGGCAGTGTCCTTCATGTGGTCTCACCGAGAACACTTATTCTCTTCCTTTTATTACATTACCAAATATTAGTATGGCAAATCCTTTTATGATGCTGTAAGTTCAAATAAAAATAGAAATAAACAGTGTAGGTTAGCTGTAGATAAGGGAAAACTTGACTGATAGGGTTTGCTCTCAGGCCACAGGGCTGCTCTCTTAGCTAGCCCCTCCTATACTTAGTGTTTTTCTGATTTTTTGCTTCTTGTTTTTTTTTTCATGCATTGAGTTCTAGTACAACACCAGAACTTTGATTTAGTCCCTTTTCGATTTGCTGTGTATTTGCATCCCTGATAGACTTTGTACTTCCCAGGAAATCGGCGTCTTGGACATGTAGGAGGAGCAGTCCTCACTGGCCGGAATCTGACATTTAGGAGACTGGATAGAGAGGTCTTGGGTTGGCTGTCTCTGGGATGGCCCCGCTGAGGGAGAACCAGAGTCACAAACAAGTCTTACTCAAGGAGGAGTTTTACTACCCACGGGGAGGAAGTTTAAAGAAGGCCCATTTCAAGGCACATCCCCAGGCTCTGGCTCTGATTAGTACATACTTATTCCAGAGTTCTAACTTGGCACCCCAGGTCTTGCAGCAAGCGAGGTGCTCAACTGGGAACCGCTACATCCAGAAGCACCGCCAGATGGCTTCGGAGCTCTAGGCGAGGGACCGACGCCCAGACGTGTGAGAACAGAGTCCGCGCCCCTGATCTCAGCAGAGCTTTCGATCTTCGCCTCCACCACCAGCCATATATCAAAAGGCATCCTCCCGCCCGCGGCAGAGCACCACGTGCCGTGCTTCGGCCCAGTCTAGAGAGTCAGGCCCAGCATGCACATCTGGAAAGCAAGAGAGATTTCCCTGGGGTTCGGGTGGGATGATGTGGACTGGTTAATTTAAGATGACATCCGCAGAGCCAGACCCGTCCTAGGACTAAGCAAATACCTCTCTCCTCGCAATTACATCCTTCGTCCTTTAAGTATCTTGCAGCAAGGGTGAGGGAGAGTTCACGGACGAAAGGATCACATTTGGAAAGGGATGGAGAAATGGCTTTTGAGTGCCCAAGCTCCCCAGCTGGAAGAAACTGGCGTGGCTGTGCCTGGTGTCAGTTTCCTCATCTGTAAACTGGGAAGAAAGCCCATGCCCAGGGGCCTAGGACTGTAGCGAGGTAGAAAACGTTGCAGCCAGGAGACAGGCGCCTCCGGAGGATGGGAAGCATCTTGTCTTCACCCGGAGACCCCCTGGGCTCCTGGGAAACTCGGTGGCCCAGCCCGGCGCGCAGGGGTGGGGCCCGCGGAGGCGGAGACGCCCGCCCAGCGTCAGCGAACCAGCGCCCGTCTCTCAACGGCCAATGACGAAGCGCCTTACAGCCCAGGCCGCGTCGGGAGTGAGGCTGCGGCGAGCGAGGCGCTGACAGGGACCCGCGGGGGCATCTAGCACAGACCCCTGGACCACGCCGCCATCGCAGCCTCCCGCCCAGTCCTCTCTCTGCTGCTTCTCCTCGCCATGGAGGCGAGGCCGCCGCCGCCGCCGCGGGGCTCTGAGCAGCGGACCGGGCGGCGGCCCTGAGGGGAGCGGCGGGCCGAGACGCCGCCGCCGCGGTGCTGAGGCGGAGCTGCCGTGTGCGTCCCCCGCGGTCCCGCCCAGCGCCGGGCTCGGTAAGCGTTCGCGCCTGCCGCCGTCGGGTGGGCTAGGGAAGGTGGGATGGCCTGGCCGCGCGTGGGAGCGGTCCCTGGATCCGTTCCCGGAGGAGTGCCTCCGGCTTGTGCATCCTGGCACGGTGAACAGGGGGAGGGGGTCCCGGAAACGTGCGGGACACGGACTGGCTGGAACTTTGCGGACGTCCTCCTGGGGCCCGGGCCAGGGCGCTGCTGTTCATTCTGAAAGAAAAAAAAAAAAACAACTTTGAGCAGCGAGAACGGTATTTGCTCAGGTCCATTTAGTGGGAGGAGAAAGGTGGCTCACGCAGTGATCATTTCCACCCCCTCTTAAAACCCCTTCCTGGTCCTACTCCCAAGCCCTCTCCCAAGCGCGATCCCAACTGTTGTGTATGCTTAAGAAGGAAAATATGGACTCAAAACTGCCCAGAATTCAAAACGAGCCACTTGGGAACGCACATCTCTTCTGTTTACTTTCAGTAAATCTTAAAAATTGCCACTTGGTGGGGGGAAGGGACTAACTCCTAATTGTATTTCCTAAAAATAAAAACCATAGAGGCAGAGCTGATCCTGAGAGATTCGAGTTTTTGTTGTTGTCAGTGATGATGTTTGTAAGACAGGAAAAAAGAAATGCTCCAGACCCTCTTAGGGTAATGCCGGCCAAAGCCCCTGGCCAGGATAGGGAGCCCCTGCTGAAAGCCAGTCTTCTGTCCCCAGATATGGCATCACTTGTTACCTGTTAACTACTGAGGCAGCCAGAGAACCAAAAGATGGTGGATGAGGATTGGCTGGGACAGGATAAACATCCTCCTGCCTAGATAACTCCTTTCAAAAATATAGATCTGACGTTGTCATTTGTGCACTTAAAAAGTCCTCACTTTCTTTTGCCCATGAGAAGAATGAAACCCCAAATGCGTTAACATTTTCTACAGGGCTCTTGACAATGTTGCCTAAACGTAATCTTCTATGGTTTCCTCGATCCTTTCACTTCCTTCTCTTCAGCCCGGTGGTTAGCCATTCAGAGCTGTTTGTCTGATCCTTCATACTTGTGGAGGTTTTTGGGTTTGGTTTTTGTTCTGGTTGGTTTTTTTTTTTTTTTTTTTTTGCCTCTTTGCTTTTTCAAGACAGGGTTTCTCTGTAGCTCTGGAGCCTGTCCTGAAACTAGCTCTTGTAGACCAGGCTGGTCTCAAACTCACAGAGATCCACCTGCCTCTGCCTCCCGAGTGCTGGGATTAAAGGTGTGAGCCACGCCACCACTGCCCGGCTTGGATTTTGTTTTTGGTTTTCCCTTTTTTCCCACCTTTTCTTGCCAGGTTCATGGCGTTCCTTCAGAGCTCTTTTCATTTTGAGAAACTTCTTGAGGACAGGGGCTGTGTAAGTTCTTAACCACTTGCCAAGGGAAATGTTTACTAGTGTTTTTCCTGAAGGCCTGCTTGGAGTATGGGCTAGGACTTTTATATTCTAATTCCCTCTCTCTCCATCTCTGTGGCACCCAATGCCCAGAAGTAGTCATCAGAGAGAAACTGGTAGGTTTTATGTCCTACTTGCTTCTAATCTGTCCTTGAAAGGCCAAAAACTCAGTTCCTTTTCCCCTCTCTCTGCCCTGAGTAGCCTGACAAGTTCACTCTAAGGCTTGGTTGGATCCAGGAGACTAGTCACTGGGTACCTTTTAGCCACCGATTTAGTATGTGGATGAGTGCAGAACCAGAAAAGCAAACCCCTTGATTTAGTACATTCATATGCCACCTATTTGCCAGGCAAAGTACTTGGGGTTCTAAATGAAAGTGAGAAAGTCATATTCTTATCTTTGAGAAGATTATAGACCAATGCAGGACGGGTAGATATAAACAGTTACATCATAGGTACTATTAGAGTAATAATAATTGCTGTTTTCTATTGCCCATGACAGACTATATAATAAATGCCTTACATGAATTATCTTGCTTCATCTTTTCAATAATTACAAGGGCTCACTCCTACTCTGCGGGACTAGAAATGAGTAGACAGGTGAGGAAATAGTCAGAATTTGAATCCTGACAGTCTCTTAAAAGCTAGTCATTCCACATTAGCACAAAGTATTGTTTACTCTTTGTATCGACATTTTTTTAATTAATTTAAAAAATGTGTGTATATGGTTGTTTTGCCTGCAAATATGTCTGTGTACAACTCATGTGGCAGGTGTCCTTGGAGGTCAGAAAGGTTGTTGGAGCCTGTGGAATCAGAACCATAGACCACTGTGAACTGCCATGTGGGTACAGAGAATTGAACTCGGGTCTTCTTGAAGAACAACCATGGTTGACATTTCTTATTTTGTTATTCAGCTGTAAAATAAGCTGTTTTGTTGTACATAGGACTGTTACTTGTATTTGTAACTAGGCTTTATGTTAAACATTTGTTTCTAGGTTTTTCCTCTTACAAGAATACAATGAATATCCTTCTAGATATTTTGTTATATTTTGTATATACAATTAACTGAACAATGTATTTTAAGATATGGAACTATTGGATCAAAAGACTTTTGTGTAGTTTTTTATTTGTAGTCTTACCAACAAATTGCCACGTCTTTGAAGTAGTGTCCATTTATTCTGTCCCCTAAACTGTGGCTCAGTAAATGTAAATCAGAATACCCAGAAGTATTACCTGGGATGCTTTTCCTGCATCCTATGCCTGTTTCCCTCTCCTACTCCAGCCTAGTTCAGAAGCAGTCAACGTGATTTGTGCAAGAAGATCAGAACTGAATAATGGTGGCTTACTTTCTATAGCTCCGGTGTTTGTGTTTGCCTAGAACCATTTCTGGAGGATCTCAGCATCAGTTTGTAAACATTGTTGCATTATTATTATTTTTTTAGCATGCAAATGCAGGCAAATGTTGCATTATTTTTGCATCTTCATGTGTTTCACTGTTTCTTGGCATTCTAACAGTGCTATCACAAACAAATGCTATTTATTTCTTAAAAATATATGCCAGGCAGTGATGGCACAAGCCTTTAATCCCAGTACTTAGGAGGCAGAGGCAGGAGGATCTAAGTTTGAGGCCAGCCTGGTCCTACAAAAAGAGTTCCAGGACAGCCAGGCTGTTTATACAGAGAAATCCTATCTTGAAAAAAAAAAAAAAAACCAGGAAGAAATGTAGAGATTGGTTCTTTGGTTAAGAACACTGAGTGCTCTTGCAGAAGACCAGACTTCGTTTATTAGTATGCACATCAATTGGTTGACAACCACATATACAACTCCAGCTCCGAGATCTGTTGCCTCTGGCTTCTGAGGGTACCTGCACTCATGTCCACACACACAACTAAAAATACTAAAAATAAAACTTTAACAAAAAGAAATATACTAGCCATAAAGAGTGAGCGCTGCGCTTGCAGAGAACCAGACTTTGGTTATCAGTATCTACATCTGGCAACTCTCAGCTGCTTGGAACCCTAGCTGCAGGGGATCGGATGCCTTCTGGCTTTTGTGGGGGTGAATGTGCACACACAGTATTTTTAAAATTAAATAAACACAAATAAGGTGGATAGCTCGTAGGAAGTGATAGCTTAGGTTGTCCTCTAGCTTCCTTCTACACGGATATATGTGTAGTTTTATACTTCTACATATACATGTATACAAAGAAGAGACTCCATTCCTTGTCCCCCCGGGGCAAACTAGTCAGGTTATCATTCACTTCTTATCTTGTGGTAGAGTTGATGACTTGCGTATAAGTCAGAGTGCTCTAGAGAAACAGAACTTACAGAATGAATCTCTCTGTCTCTGTCTCTCTCTCTCTTCTCTCTTCTCTCTCTCTCTCTCTCTCTCTCTCTCTCTCTCTCTCTCTCTCTCTCTCTGTGAATGAGATTTATTAGAGTGGCGTACAGGCTGTGGTCCAGCTAGTCTAGCAATGGCCGTCTACCAACAGAAGGTCTGGCCTAAGAGTCCAGTGGCTATTCAGTCCACAAGGCTGGATGTCTCAGCTTGGCTTCAGCATGTGCCAGAATTCCAAGGAAGTAGGTTCTAATGCCAGTGAAGAACCAAGAGCAAGCAGGCAAAAAGCTTCCTTCTTCCATGTCCTTTAGCCTGCCAGCAGAAGGTGTGACTCAGATTAAAGTTGTTCTCCCCACTTCAGATGATTTAATTAAGAAAAAAATCCCTCACTGGTATACCCAACCACTTGTGTTTAAGTTAATTCCAGATGTAGTCAAGTTGACAACCAATAATAACATCACAACTTCCATAATTTTTATGCCAATTTTTGCTAGGCTTGGTAGTAATACCTGTAATCCCCAGTCACCTCAGAGGTCGAGGAAAGGGTTAAATGAGGCCAGCCTGGGCTGTATGATGAGACCCCATTTAAAAAACAAAACAAATAGCCAATTTTTTGCTGCCTAACAAAGAATATTAGAAAAATATCTGTGGCTGATCTCTTCAAGTAAGGTGGGTTTTTAAAAAAGATTTATTAGTTTTTATTGTTTTATGTGCATGTATGTGCACCTGCTCTATATTTGTACAGTATGTTCATGCAGGCTCGAGGCAGTGAGAGGCTGTTAGATCCTCTAGAACAGTGGTTCTCAATCACTAATGTGTGGTCTCACCTTCCTAATGTGACCCTTTAATATAGTTCCTCATGTTGTGGTGACCCCCAACCATAAAATTATTTCCTTCCTACTTCATAACTGTAATTTTGCTACTGATACGATATCCTACTGTTAATATCTGGTATACAGGATATCTAATATGCAAACTCCAAAGAGGTTGTGACCCACAGATTGAGAATCACTGCTCCAGAACTAGCGTTACTGGCAATTGTGAAGAGCCAGATGTGGGTGCTGGGAATTGATTCTGCGTCCTCTGCACCTGTAGAGCCTTCCTTCTGGCCCCAGTGGTGCCTATTTGATAACGAATGAGAAAGTAACTGCTTTTAAGTTATTTTTATTTTTTAAATTATGCATATGCAAATATAGGTATGTGCGCAGGTGCCCACAGAAGCCAGAAAATGGCTTTGGGTCCCCTGGAGCTGAAGTTCTAGGCAGTTTTGAACTATCTGATGTAGGTGCTAAGAACCAAACTCTGAAAGAAAAGAACAGTGCAATTTCCAAACCTCTGAGTCATTTTTCCAGCCCTGAAAGTAACTGCTTTCTTTTTCTTAGAAAGGACAGCCAACAGAAAAGTCCTTAGTATACATTACTTGAAAAACTACCTATTCAGATTCTTTGTCAATTTTTTAAAAGCATGGTTTCTTTTATTATTGAGTTCTTTTTACATTCTAGATACATTTTCTTTTTTTAGGGATATGATTTGCAAATACCTTTTCCCATTTGTGAAGGTTTTGTGGATATAATTTTTTGGATATATAGATCTGGTTGCAAAACAAAATGGTGACCTCTGTTTAATTTGCTAAGGGCCTGCAGAACTGTTTTCCAGAACCATTGCCTCATCTGACAGTCCCAGCAGCTACCTAAGAATGTCCATTTCTCCACATCCTCGTCAATATTTACTGTCTTTATTTTTCAGCTCTTGTCATCTTAGTGGTTATGAGTAATTTTGATTTGTGGTTTGATTTTACAGACTTAGAATGCCATTGTGATCTGTGCCATCTTTCTAAAAAAATTTTCACAATTTTACATATGAGGAACTTGTAAACAGGATTTTATAATCTGATAAAAATGTCTTAAATTTATAGTTTCTATGTAATATAATGAAATAAAAGACCTGTGCATTTATCGTCAGTAACAGTCAAAGTCATTTAGGGAACTTTAGAATGATGGGTCAAACTGACAATCTTATGATAAACCATACCACCTCCAAAATTGGCATAACTAAACTTTACTCCTGTGTGTGGCCAGATAAGAAGAGCATGATATCATTCATGGCATCATATTCTTGTTTCCTCCTCCACAAATTCAAAACTAAGTTTCTGGATAAAACAGTTAAACAGTTTATAGAATGTTATTAATCATGATGTGAGAGAGACTATAGAGCAGAGTGAGCCTAGTGACTCAGATGTATGCCCAGAGAAAAGGAAAGGAACGGCTACATGTTTAAAAGCTTAGGCTCCAGCAAATGTAATGTGCAAACCTTATTTATGTCTACACCATTTTAAAAAGGTATTTTGAGGCCATTGGAAATAACTTGAGTAACCCTCAAATATTAGATGTTTTTTAAAGGATTTTATTTTTTTACATAATAGTATTGTCATATTTTAAAAAATAGACTATCTCTGTCTTGGAGATTAGAGCTGAAATACTTAGGGATGAATTAATATGTCTGGAAGTTGCCTTAAAATATTCAGTGTAACAGTTCACAACCCCAGAGAACCTAGACAACAATGAGGGCTCTAGGAGAGACATACATGGGTCTAATCTACATGGGAAGTAGAGAAAGACAAGATCTCCTGAGTAAATTGGGAGCATGGGGACCATGGGAGAGGGTAAAAGGGGAGGGGACAGGAAGGGAGGGGAGCAGAGAAAAATATATAGCTCAATAAAAACAATATTTTTAAAAAAGCAGAAGTGTTTTAGGAGAATTTGCAAGTCTTACTTAACCTACCTCAGACTTCAGACTCTTGAGCAGTGCTTTATTGACTCTTAGCAAAATACATGACCAGTGTGTGCTGTTCCCGTCGCATGACTTTCCTCAGCCCTCTGTTCGGGAAATGAGAAAGCTTTTTCTGTAACTCCCCTATAATTAAAATAGTTTTCAGTGCATCTGGAGGATTATAAATAAGAATTGCCATATATTGGTAATTGTTAAAACTGCGTAAGAGGCATAGGGTTTGTGTGTTTGTTCTTTTAAGTGCATACATACATGGTATGTGGTACGTGCATACCACGTACGTGGAGGCCAGTGATCAATTCTCGTGTTGTTCCCTGCGTATGGGAGACATTTACATTTTTTCATTTTTCATTTATTTATTCTGTGTGTGTACACTCTTATGTTATGGCGTGTGGGTGGAGGTGAGAGCACAGCCTGTGGGAGTTGCTTCTCCCCTTCCACCATGTGGGTCCTGAAGATCCCTCTCAAATTGTCAGACTTGGCCACAAGCACTTTTACCAAATGAACCGTCTCACCACTCCTCACCTTGTTATTCTTAAAAGATTTTATTTGGTGGTTTGCATGTATGGACCACCATACCCAGATGTGTGTGGGGAGGGTCCAGGTGTATGTGGGTATGTGCTTGTTGAGTACAGATGGCCAAGGAGGCCAGAACAGAGCATTGGCTCCCCCTGGAACTACAGTTACAGGTGGTTGTGAGCCAACCGACACGGGTACTGCAAACTGAGCTTGGAGCCTCTACAAGAGTAATATGTAGTTTTAACCGCGGAGCCATCTCTCTAAACCCCCAACACACACACACACACACACACACCTTGGGTTTTATTCATTTAAAGTTTTTTAAAGACAGTCTTTCACCAGCTTGACCTCATTGTGTAGTTCAGGCTGTCTGGCCGGTAAGCCCCAGAGATTTTCCTTCTCCACCTCCCGTCACTGGAATCGTTAAGTGTATACCACCATGCCTACCGTTTTTAATGGCCTCGTGCTTTCCTGGCAGGTACTGGTAGGCAATAGACAAATAAGTTTTAGTAGATTTCAAACCCATTTGTTAAAAAGTGACATCTTCGAATTAGTTTTTAAGGGTAATTGCATCAGAGAAGATGGACCTTTGCTAGACCAATTCATTTATTTATTTTTGTGGTTCTGTGTTTTTTTTGGGGGGGGTCACGGGAAGATAGATGATGAGACTTAGGTGTGTAGCCCAGGCTGGCCTTGACTTTACATTCCTCCTCCCTAAGCCTTCTGAGTGCTGGGATTGCATGTATGGATCAGCACTCCCAGATGTCTGTGTTGCAGGAGAGGGGGTATTTGTGTTACTGTGTGCATGTGGCTCTTCAGAAATCAACATTGGGTATCTTCTGCACTGTATACCGTTTTTAATGGTCCCTTACTGAACCTGGAGTTGACAGATGCCAGCCAGCGAGCTCCGAGGATCCACCTGTCTCTCTCTGTCTCCTCAGTGCTGCAGTTACAAACATGTGCCACTGCGCCCAGCTTTTACATGGGCACTGGGGATCTAAACTCAGGTCATTATACTTCTGTGTTCTGTGGCAAACCCTTTACTCATTGTGCCATTTCCTCAACCCTATATCCAGAATTAAAACAGAATGTTTATGTCACTAAATGGTGGGACAATATCACATCACAGAGCTCCTTCCTTTTGGAACCGTCTTTATTGTTGTCCATTATAACCAAGTATTGACTTGAAATCAGACTTCTGCACTGCTTTGTTAAGGAATACTAGAATGAAAGCTTTAAAAGGATGGCAAAATAGTTTAATGGTAGAGTGCTTGTCTGGTATGCACAAAATCTTGGGTTTAATACCAACAAGGAAAGGAGAGAAAAAGGGAAAGTAGGTTTCAACTATAATGAAAAATATTTAGTTTCAGGGATCACATAAAAAATTTTAATTTTATTTTTGTTATTATTGTGAGTGTGTTTGATGTATGTGAGGAGAGGTACACATGCCACAGCACACATTTCAAACTGCTTTGTGGAGTAGACGCTCTCCTTCTTCTACATGGATTGTGGGGTTGAATCAGGCCGTCAGGCTTGCATGGCAAACACTTTACAGTTTGGAGGCTCACATGAAAACATTTTAAAATTTTTTATTTTATGTGAATGAATGTTTTGCTTGAATGTACGTCTGTGCACCAATTACATGCTTGGTGCCTGCAAAGGCCAAAAGAGGGTGTCAGATTCCCAGGGCATCATACCCCCTGAAACTGGCAACTGCATTTGGAACTGGTTTAGTGTGAAGGCGTGGTGATGCATTTGGGACATATGGACAAATATGAGTAAGCAGGAAAAGTGTTAATGGTTCCATATTTGGGGACCAGGCAGTGGCACACGCCTTTAATCCCAGCACTTCAGGAGGCAGAGGCAGAGGCAGGTGGATCCCTGTGAGTTCAAGGCCAGCCTGGTTTACAGAGTGAGTTCCAGGACAGCCAGGGCTGCACAGAGAAACCCTTGGAGTAAAAAAAAGAATAAAAGTTCCAGATTTTGGAAGAGAGGACTATTGGTGAGTGGAGCTTCTGTGTGGAGGAAGAAATTGAAATCCAGCTGTTAGGAATTGTGGGTGTGGTTTCCAAACATTAACTGATTAACTGATACTGCCCATCAGTAAAGAGAATGAATGCCTTTCAAGTACTGTTACTGGAGTGATGGGGATAGTCCCAGGACTTGTGATGTTTGAGGGCTTCGTCTTTTTACCTGGATGCTTCTGTTTCCCTTTATTCTTTTTCTGTCTCCGATGATACGCATGCTTCTCACACTTTGTAAGGAGTGAGGCCTGTCAGTAACTTGGTGCCTTTGTACTGTGGCTGCCCTCCAGTGTTCTCTTCTCTTGGCCGAGCCTTCTTGTTTTGTAGCAAGGCCTGAATTCACAGTGGCTCCCAGATAGAGCTTCTCTTTCCCAAACCTAGTGTTAGCTAGAGAGGGTTTTCTGAGCCCTTAAGTCTGAAATCCTCATAGTTGAGAAGCAGCAGCAGCCCAGGGAGGTTGTCTGTGACTCAAGTCCTTGCTTCTGGTTTGTTTAAGAGGATCCATTTGTTTCTGCAGTGAGCACTCGGGGCTGTAGTGTTGCTGGCAGTAGTTGTCACCATGAGTGACTAGGGTGTAGGGCATTTCAAACAAAATAACATGTGGTTTTGGTATTTTTACTAATTTTTTTATCTTTTAAAATTATATACATGTTTAAGTAATTATTGCTTGTATATGTTAAAAATATGTAGAGAATTATAGTAAAAGATAATTCCTCTTTTCCCCCAACCTCCAACTTCCCTTTTACAAAAGCATCCTTAGGAGTCTGGGGAGAAAGCTCACTCAGTAAAGTGCTTGCTGGGCAAGCATCAGGACCTCAATTTAATCCTCTTGAATCCAGGTGGAAAAGCTAGGCATGGTGACACATACGTGTAAACCTGGCACTAGGGAGGCAGGGACAGGCGGGACCTACTTTCCTACAGGCTGCTCACCATCATTCACACTTCATTCACAAGTTCTGCTTTGAAGGAGCTGTTGTGTTGTGGATTGGGAGGGGCTTTGTGTATAGAAGGGCTGTAAAGGAACTTAGTAAAGTGGCAGTAACATCCAAGTATTCTTTAGTCTTGCTGAGTTGTAATTATGAACAGTAGCTTTATAGAAATGGGGAAACTTAATAAATGTTAAAATTTCACAGATGAAATTTTTCCAACCCCCTTAGTCATTGAATTGAACTTCCCAAGTTGTTTCAAGTGCATTCGTTTATCTATACATTCAAGATCTGCAGGCACAGCCAGTACTGTCAGAGTGAACCACCTTCACAGTCTCATAAGAGTTGAGCAATCTGACTGTAAGGAGTTAAACTTGCAAAAGCAGCAGAGCGGGTTCTGTAACACCAGGTCTTTTCGTTGGCTAGACCTGAACCACCAACACTTAAAAACACATCCTAAACCTAAAAGTGTTAGTAATGTAGATTTGATACACTTTGATTGCTAACTCACAGCTTGTCTTCCAGGGTTGTAATGTCACTCAGCTTTGGAGGACAGTTTACCATCTTGAAGAATCAAGGTTATTGGATGGAAAAGACAGGGCCATGATTACAGTAATACAGTGGATAGAGGTCTGAGACTGGGAGGAGAGACTGGGTGCTCTGTGTATAGGGACATGTGACTCCAAGGGTGGCTCTGTGTATGTAGCGTCTTGAATGTGGCTAGTGGTTGTGCTGTATGCTTGAATGATCACAGAAATTGGTTTTTTTTTTTCTTTCCTGGTTTTAACAGAGAAAAACGTAGGAAGGGTCAGGTAGGGATAAAAAGGGAAAAGAGGAGCTGGAGAGATGGCTCAGTGGTTAAGAGCACTGGCTGCTCTTCCAGAGGTCCTGAGTTCAATTCCCAGCAACCACATGGTGGCTCAGAACCATCTGTAATGAGATCTGGCGCCCTCTTCTGGCGTGCGGGCATACATAGAGGCAGAATGTTGTATACATAATAAATAAATCTTAAAAAAAAAGGGAGAAGAATTGGGTAAATTAGCAGACTATAGTGTTTACGTCTGGAACAGGCTTCCACTACATGGCACAGGCACGCTGTCCTGTTTTCACCTCTGGTCTCTCCTCATTTTCCTCAGGCCATTTTTCTTGGACCACTCTTGGACTTAAGTCCATCCTCAGCCTCATGTTTTACCAAACACATCTTGGAAGGACACGAGTATGTCTGTGGTTTCGTGTTTCTTGTAAATTAGGGGGGAAAACTGTCCTTAGATCAGATTTGGTTGATAAACAACTTGTTTGTTTTCCCGGTTGAGGTGTTTCCCAGACACCTGCATCAGACTCAGGACGGACCTGTTTTTTAATCTTTGACTTGATGAGTGGAACAGCCCAGCAGCTACCCCGGAATGTTAGATGTTGTTACTCATATCATTGGTAATATGTTATGTTTTGTCTCTCAAATTTGCCAGCTTGAGTCCATTTCTTGTGACCCCATCTATGTTCCTCACATCAGTCTGCAGGTAGATGTGACATATACTTTCTCTAATGATAATTCCTTCCTTGTTCCACATTCTTGATTACATGCTCCCTGGAGAGCTCTTTTTGGTTTTATGATCTAATCATAGTACTTTATGGCTTAAAGTCTAAACTCGTTCACAGAGCAAGCTTTTTTTATTCAACTTTGCTTTTTTAAAAAAAATTTTTTAAGCAGTTTTATTGAGGTGTTCTAGTTGGTTTCCATTGCTGTGATAAAACATTCTGGCCAAAAGAAACTTGGAAAGGAAAGGCTTTATTTAGCTTACACGTTCACAATATAGTCCATCACTGAGGGAAGCCAGGGGAGAACTCAGTCAGGATCCTGGAGGCAGAGACTACGGAGGAATGCTGCTAACTGGCTTGCTTTCTTGTATAACCTAGGGTCACTTGCGCAGGGATGGCACTGTCCATAGTGGTTGGGCTCTTCCACATCAATCATTGATCAAGAAAATGCCCCACAGGCCAGTCTGATGGAGGCAATTTCTCAATTGAAATTCCATGTTTGCCAGGTGATTACCATTTATGTCAAGTGGCAAAAACCATCACATAAGATATGATATGCATTAAAATGTATTTGTTAATTGTGTACAATTTGATGAGATTTGCTGTGTTAAATGGTACAGTCATCACCATAATCATTGCAAAAGACATGTCCATCACCTGGAAAAAAATTCCTTGTGTGTGACTTTAATTTTTTTATTTTTATTTTTGTAGAAAGAACACATAAAATGGGCTCTGCCCACCTGCGTTTGTAAGCACATCACACAGTATTGTTGGCTGCAGGGACTATGCTGTAAGCAGCTGTCTACAATCAGGGGGTACTATAAAGTTTCAATGAAGGATGAATTAGGCCCAGAGCAGAAGCATTTGCTTCACTGTCTGTATAGCACATCATCTCACATGGCCCTTTCAGCACTCAACAGAATCAGATAGCAAGGCTGAAAAGGGTAACTGTGAATGTCTGGGCTGGGTGTTGGACTCGTCACTACCCAACTACAGAGTTATACTTGTTCTGCAGTACTAGACCTCCTACAAGTGTACAGAGTGGTAGCCCCTGTAAAGAAGTTTATTTGGAAAAAGGGTCCTCCCGGCAGATTAAGATGTGTGAAGATGAAATTATTTTGAGTAATTCTGGTGAGCCTAATTCAAGTACTCTTATAAGAGACATACGATACACACAGGTATGTGAAGAAGGAAGCAATATTATTTTTTGCAATATTGTTTTTGCCACTTGACATAAATGGTAATCACCTGGCAAACATGGAATTTCAATTGAGAAATTGCCTCCATCAGACTGGCCTGTGGGGCATTTTCTTGATCAATGATTGATGTGGAAGAGTTGTGTCAACATTTATTTTATAAAAATAGATGGTCTTGCTGTGTAGTTCAGACTAGCTTCAAACTCTGTCCTCTTGTCCTCTTCCCTCTACCTCCCAAGTGCTGGGATTATAGGCATGAGCTACTAAACTCAGCTTCTGACAGTATTTCTTCACTGCTTCAAGTCTGATCTCAGTTTTGGTTCTGTGCTTTTTCTTTTTTTAAGATTTATTTTATGTTTACGAGTATTTTTCTTGCATGGATGTATGTGCACCACATGTGTACCAGGTCCCCAAAGAGGTGAGAAGGGTATTGGATCCCCTGGAACTATAGTTACAGAGGATTGTGAGCTGCTGTGTGGGTGCCGGGAACCAAAGAACTCAGGGAGATCAACCTGCATTTAACTGCTAAACTATCTCTGTAGTCTGATGTGATTTTTTTTTCCTGTCAGGTACTTTATCAAATTGTGTGGTAGTCCATATACTTGTATGATAATCCTCATAACATGTAGATTAAATACTGGCCTTAGAAGGAATTTTATATTCTACAATTTCCTAACACATGATTTTACTGAGGCATGGATTACATTACTTATGTATTGAGTTTGATGGCAGCAGAACTGAGTTCACTTACTATTCACTGAGCCTTGGTGGCTTCACTTAAAGGACTTAAACTTTCTGTATGAAAAGTAATGTTTAAAAAGAAGTCATCCAAAGCCTTGTGCACCACACCTGAAATTCTAGCTCTTGGAAGGCTAAGGCAAGAAGAGTCCCATGGGCTCCCATGGGCTAGAAAGTCAGAACTCATCTTAAACAAACATAAGCCATCCATTAATTGTTTGTATATGCTCCTCAGGATTTGAAGTTTGCGGCCAGGCCTGGTGGCCTATCCCTACAATCCTAGCTCAGGAGTCTGAGGCAGGATAGTTAATCCAAAGCTTACCTGGCTATGCAGTAACTGCAAGGCTAACCTGACCAAGTTATAGCCAGAGATAGCCAGAGGTGTTCTTCAGTTGTAGAGTACTTGCCTAGCATGTTCAGTATTTAGTCTCTACCAAAAGAAAGAAAAGTATTTGAAGGAATCTTGTGTTGTCAGACAATATTCAAATCTCAAATACTGCCCTACAGTACTTGAAAACTTTGACTTTTGACTTTTAATGTTTTTTAATTTTTGAGCTAGGATCTTGCTATATTAGTAGGCTGGCCTCAGACTTGAACTTCCCTATCTTGGCCTTCTGAGAGCTGGGATTACAGGCATATGCCACCTAACTTCACGTTTCTTTCTTTTTATATTTATTTTATTTTATATGTATGTATTTGACCTACATGTATGTCTGTGCACTGTGTGTATGCCTGGAGCCCATGGAAGTCAGAAGAGGGCACCAGATCCTCAGGAACTGTAGGTACAGATGGTTGTGAACCACCATGTAGGTACTGGATATCAAACCCAGGTCCTCTGCAAGAGCAGTAACCACTCTTACCCACAGAGCCATCTCTCCAGACCCCTAACCTGACCTTTTTGTTATTTTCTTTCTTTCATATACTGAATTGCTCTCTTGAGAACAGAGGTGTGGGTCTTACTTGTTTTATAGGTTTTTTTTCCTTTCTTTCAACTCTAACATGATAACAAGTAAGCATGAGTGAGTGGTTTACTCCAATAGAGCCATACTGACCTCACCCTACCCTGAGTACCATAAGGTAGAGTGAACAGTACTCTTTCCTTTTTTCAGCTCTTTCAGTGGCCCAGGCTGGCCTAGTATGATTTTTGCTGCCTCCACCTTCCCAGTGCTAAGATTACAGGAATAAGCCACTGCTTGGCTTGAACCAATACTCCTTCTGAAGGAAATAGCATGACCTAATAATAATAAGCAGGTAATTTCCTGATCACTCCAACAGGACAACTCTTGAAAAAGATAATTGTAGAAAAGTTTTGAAGTAGTATTTAAAGAAAATTGGTATACATTAACTTGCTACTGAAAATGATTTTGATTTTAAAGCTGTGTGTTCTAATATTTTTCAGATAGTAACTTAGGAAGGCTGTTTTGGGTTTTCAGCCTCTGCTTATTTGGCTCCATTGCTATGGACCTTTGGTGAAATATAACTTCATGGCACCAGGAATCAATGAGTGGAGTGACAGAGTCAGAGACAGTGATAGCTTATCTGCTCCAGTGGTCTTTCTTTCCTGTGTTCCAGCAGGAGCCCTAGCCTACCAGATGGACCCATGCACCTCTGCGGTGAGTCTTTTTGCCCTTGGTTGCTACCGTGGCAGTGATCTTGGAAATGCTCGTACAGCCACACTTAGAATTGTGCTTCACTAACCCTCAGGTGTCTCTCAGTCCATCAAATTGATAAGTCCCTCTCAAACTGCATTGATCTCTTGGTTACAGCCTTTGCAGCAAAAACAAAAACTAGAAAACTTCTTCCACCTCCACCTCTTTTACTTCTGGTTTAGGGACCATTCACTGTTAAGCCCCTAATTGTTATGTTTCTTTGGTCTCTTTTTCAGAGAATAGCTCCTTGGTCTTCTTTTTAGTAATTTGACATTTTTTAAAGATTTGTTTTTATTTCCTGTGTATGAATATTCTGCCTGCATGTGTGCCTGATAGGACTCCCTCAAAGGAGTGTGTCAGATCTCCTGGAACTGGGGTTATGGACAGCTGTGAGCCACCATGCAGGTGCTGGAAGAGCAGCAAGTGCTCACAACCACTAAGCCGTCTTTCTCGCTCCTGAGTGAAACAGCCCTGGCTGTCCTGGATCTCATTCTGTAGACCAGGCTGGCCTCAAACTCACAGAGATCTGCCTGCCTCTGCCACCCAAGTGCTGGGATTAAAGGCATGTGACACCATTGCCTGGCTTATTTGACTGTTGTTTTTTTTTTAAGTAGTCTAATTCTTTTGTAGGATTTTCCTAAATCTGAGTTAGTATGATTCTTCTCGAATAGATTTGAGGATTTATTTTATTTTTGTTTGTGGGTATGTGCATGTGGGTTTATGCATGCGTGTGTGTGTGTGTGTGTGTGTGTGTGTGTGTGTGTGTGTGTGTGTGCAGGTACCCATGGAATCCAGAGAAGTTGTTGGATTTCCTGGAACTGGAGTTACAGGCAGTTACAAGAATCAAATTCAGGTCCTCTGCAAGAGTAGTGCTTGCTCTTGAGCACTGAGCCATCTCTATCCCCTCTCTACATTTTTTGGCAGAATACCACAGACGTTGTGTGCTTGTCACGGCATTATACCAGGAGCACATGTTCATTTGTGCCATTACAGGTTGTGTTCAGTTTTATCATAGTCAAGATGTTGTCTCATAAACTTTTGGAAAGTTAGCTGGAAAGTATTTTTGTGCTTATTGATAAGTAAATAATACCATTTTGTGGGAGTAACACTTTGAGGTTATATAAATTGACTGTTTCAAATTCTGACCAACAAATTTTAGTACCCATTGAAGATTTTTGACTGAATCTGTTATTACTGTGGTGGTAGCCAGATGGCAAACTAAAAAACAAATTCATCATTCTTCATTCATCTGGCATTTCCTACGAGAAGAAGCTTTCACTTTGTCTTTTTATTTGTAAAATTACCAACATGGTTTTCTGTTTTGTTTTACTCCTTTTTGAACTTACTTTGGTGACCAAGTTGTCCTAGATTTAGCCAATGGTAACCCTTTCAAGCTTGTGTCCTTTTGTCATGTGCTCATTTTTTCTTTTTGGCATAATCTTGTCCTGACTCAACCATTTTTTTTTCAAGGAACTTTGGTTCTTTTTAGAGAATATAGTTGGGCATCAAATCTGAGCACTATGTGTGCTTCTTGCACCTAGGATGTGATTTCCCTTACACCCTGAGCCCTGAACTACAATTTGTTTTTGTTGTTGAAATGGAGCTCAATTACTCTGAAGCCTAGGTTGACTTAGAACTTGTAGCAATCCTCCTTGCCTCAGCCTCCAAGTCTGAGTCACCACACCTGGCTATGAAATTGTTTTATTAAGTCCCTGGGATCTAATTAACAGGGGTAACTGAGTAACTGCCCAGGTCAGCACCACTAAAACTTTATAATTCTGTAGTTTTCCAAAAGCGGATGCACAGCATGCAGTGCAAGACCAAATGGAAAACCACTAGGTTGGCCATGAGGCAAGGAGCCAGAGACAGACACGAATGGAAATCATTTCCCATAGTGGTGGGAAGATGTTAGGTCAGTGTGTATGAGGGCATTGTAATTTGATTTGTGCTTGCCCTCAGAAACAAGGATGGTATGAATGGGAATAAACTTGGTTCTAATTTTGGCATCTGCTTTCAAGGTGCCAGATGATTAATTACAGAATATTAAGATATTACAAATAGATATGTGTGTCTGAATATACATGTGCATATAAATAAATAAATATTGTGGAAAGCCATTTTCCACAACAATACCTCTAATTTCATTCTAACCCGATAGCATTGTTTCTTTTTTGTCTTTCCTCTTTTTCTGACTTTGACAAGTACATCACTCATCCTTTTCACTACATCCCATATAGATCCCAGTCTTCTGTCTATAAAGCAATCTCTTTGGCCACCCCACAGAATACCCCCTTCAAGTTTGATAATTTATTCTTACACACAAACTTTACCCTATCAACCATTAATCAAGAAAATGCCCCGTTGTTGGTTGTTTTTACTCTTTAGGCTTTTGGGGGGCCCACCAAATAAATGACACATGGAGGCTTATTCTTAGATGTGAATGCTGGGCCTTGGTTTGTCTTGTTTCTTGCCAGCTTTTCTTAAATTATCCCATCTATCTTTGGCCTTGGGGCTTTTATCTTTCTCTGTTTTTGTATACCTTTTCTTCTTAGCCTGTGTCTGGCTGGGTGGCTGGGTGGCTGGCCCCTGAAGTCCTCCTCCTTCCTCTCAATCCCAGATCCTCTTTTTCAGATCTTTCCTCATACTTACTGTCTCTCTTTGCCAGCCCCGCCTATTCCTCTCTTCTGCCTTGCTATTGGCTGTTCAGCTCTTAATTAGACCATCAGCTATTTTAGACAGGCACAGTAACACAGCTTCACAGAGTTAAGCAAATGCAACATAAACAAAAATAACACACCTTAAAATAATATTCCCCACCAGTGCCCCACAGGCACATTCACAGGCCATTCTAATAGCAACGATCCCTTAGTTGAGGTTTCCTCTTCTCATGTCTCTATAAAGCTGACAAAATGCATAGGCACAAATCCCTGGGAAAGATTTTGGATTTTGGATTTGTTGAGACAAAAGCATAGCTCTTGTTTCAAGGGGAGAAGAGAGATTATTCACTCTGGAAACACAGACTTAGGTTGCCCCAAATTCCATGTTCCAACATGGAAGCAGATTCATCAAGTTTTCATAGTAACAAAACAAAGAATGTCTTAAGTCAAAGCGCTTTTCAAATACATTAGTAGAAACATTAGGCGAGTATTTATAACACAGGAGAGTCTCAGTTGTAGACGTAGATGCTATCTGAGAGCATTCTTGGCCCTTTGGTTGGTAGTCCTAGGGTTTTATTAAATTAATACATTCTAAAGGTTTGTTTATTTTACCCAGATATTAGGTTTTACTTTATTTGTTAGTGATAGCATGTTATGTCTGACACAAAGGGGCACAAGGAGTAGCTGTTTTGTAAGTTAACAATAGCCCAAGATAAATTTGAATCTGTCTCTCCACCTGCAGCATTTCACCTCCTTATTGCTGAAGTTCTTATCAGTCAACCAGCCTTTGCAAACACAGCTCTGTCTTAGCTTGCTTTCTGTTGTTGTGATTAAGACCATGACCAGAAGCAACCTGGGAAGGAAAGGGTTTATTTGACTTACAGGTTATAGTCTGTCACAAAGGGAAGTCAGGGCAGAAACTCAAGGTAGGAACCTGGAGGCAGGAACTGAAGCAGAGATCATGGAGAAATGTTATTTGTTTTTTTTTTTTTTTTTTAAATATTTATTTATTTATTATGTATACAGTATTTGTCTGTGTGTATGTCTCCAGGCCAGAAGAGGGCACCAGACATTACAGATGGTTGTGAGCCACCATGTGGTTGCCGGGAATTGAACTCAGGATCTTTGGAAGAGCAGGCACTGCTCTTAACCACTGAGCCATCTCTCTAGCCCAGAAATGTTATTTGTTAAATGTGATATTAATGTCATAGATGGACAGACAGACAGCAGCATGTTAGGGGCCCTAAGGAGAGATGAGACCCATTTGGTAGGTCCCTTCTCATACATTCTAGATGAAATACCATGTTAATGGGCAGTCCATAGCACATACTTGCTGTCAGGCTGTCTTTGGTTCCTGGCAGGCAGGTGGAAGAGGGTCTGTTAGTCTGGGGCCTGTAAGTAGAATAACTGAGAGTAGAGACAGCAAGAATTTAGAACAAGACAAGTTATTGGAAGAGCTTTAAAAAATGGCACGAACCTGACTATTCCAAACTTTTGTTTCTATTAGGTGGAAGGGGAGGGAAGGTAATTGTCATCTTCTTTTCTCTGCCTTAGTATACCCCTCTTGAATATCAAACCGGAAACCTCCACCTACCACTTGAGATGTGTAAGTAGGAAGATAAGGAGTTCAAGGTTACCCTTGGTTATATAAGAAATTCAAGGCCAACCTGAACTACACTAAAACCCTGTCTTAAAAACAAACAAAAAGCAAAAACTAAAAGAAGAATGTAAGCGAGATGAATGTGGTATGGCTTATGTTAGGGAATACAGGTATTTTGGTGAGTATATTGAATATTTCATAACTTGGAAAATTCTTCCATTTTGACATTTTACAACATATAACACCTGAAACAGAAGGTCCTTCCAGAACATGCATGAGTATGTAAGAATTCAGGTGTTCGTAGCATGCAGTTGAACAGTAAAGATACTAAAAAAAAGCCAGTAAACATTTTCTTCATTTAGGTATGATCCATAAAGTTATTATTAGTACAGCTTGTATTGCTGTTTTTCTTTTAAAGATTGAAACAAAGCCGGGCGGTGGTGGCACACACCTTTAATCCCAGCACTCGGGAGGCAGAGGCAGGAGGATCTCTGTGAGTTCGAGGCCAACCTGGTCTACAAGAGCTAGTTCCAAGACAGGATTCAAAGCTACAGAGAAATCCTGTCTTAAAAAAAAAACCAAAAACCAAAAAACAATGAAACAAAAAATTATAAGACCTTCCCCTATGGTACTAATTTGAACTTTCTCCACAACTTGGCTTGGGACAGGATGTTTGCCTGGGATTTTTGTATGTAATAGGCATATTAGACCAACTTAAATTATTCAAATTATTCAAAAGCACTCTCCCTCTCCCTCTCTCTCTCCCCTGCTCTCTGCTTTCCCTTTTTTAATTGAGGGAAGCAAAATGCTGGTTTCCAAGGATACACATTCTCTCTTGTGCTGGTTTCAGATTGTTGTAGTCATGGAAACTAGGCTAGTAAACTCATTCTTGGCAGCTGGTGGCATTGGTCTGATCTTTTCTTTAAAATGCATTACAATTACAATTTAAAGTAATACATTTGGGGAAGATTATTGCCTTGTGATTCCATGTCATCCTTATGGGAATCAGGAATGTTATTGATTTAAGTGAGTCAGTTAAATAGTAAAACGTATCTAAGTGAAACCTCAGTGATTTAAAAGGTGACTATATATTATTTAAACAGAAGAAGTTAATATTTATTCTTTTTATTTATTGTATTTTATTTGTGTGCACATGTATGTGCATGTAGTGTGTGTGTGTGTTTGTGTGTGTGTGTGTGTGCGTGCGTGCTGGGAGGTTGATACAGGGCATTTTCCTTAGTTGTTTTTCCACTTTATTCATGAAACAGGGTCTCAGTTACACCCAGAGTGTGCAGATACAGCCATTCTCTTCCTCTTACCTAGATAGAAATGATTACCATGTCCATCTAGAGTTCATAGAGGCTTATGACAGCAAAATGTGTGGTAGGAACTGTTTCAGATAGCCCTGGCTGCATCACCTAAAGCTAGGGTAGTCCACTGTTATAATTTAGTCAAGGTGTCTATAGAATGTTCAACCTGTCTGCTGCTGATATTAGGGTAGTCCGAGGTTGTTTGACTGACAGTCCTTTTGCTCCATGGCAGTAAGGGGAAGTCCAGTGGCTGCCAGCTAGGGAGGCAGGCTGCTTCATTCTCCTCCATCTTTGCTTATTGGTAGGGAAATGAATGAATATCAGGAGGGCTTACAAGAAGTTAAAGAACTTACCATTAACACTAATAGTGGTTTTAGCAATTCTTAACACTGCCCCATACCCTAGGGAGAGATGAGGTCTTGTGTCTGCCATACCCTTATATAACATCTTTTCCATAATTGTTGGTGGGACCTGTAAATATGACGGAATTTTACTACAATGACTATGTTGCATTGCTTCACATTAAAGGAATTTTACAAATGTTACTAAGTTGCTAGTCAGTTTGCTTTGAGACTGTCAAAAGGAGGAGTATACAGCTGGGTCTGACCTAATCACATGAACCAGAAGTCAAAATCACAAGAAGCCAGATAATTTTAAAAATGAGAAGGATTTGAAGATGGAGGTTATATGTGAAGAATTTCAGACTTGTTAGGGTCTGAGAATGGCTCAGGCTGAGAATTACAGAAATAGGGACCTTGACCCTACAGCTGCAATGAAATGAGTTTTGGTACAGCCTTATGATCTTGGAAGAGTATCCAAAGATAGGGAAGCTTAAGGTCTGGCAGGCATATTGAGTTTATCTTTGTGAGAACCTAGCAAAGAATCCAGCCATGCAGTACCTGAGCTTCTGACATCTAACTTTATGGTTATTAGGTAGTGTATAGAATGAATACACTATCAATATGATAAAAACTTTCTCTTATATTTTTGCCTGCATAGTGCCATAAGAAGGCATCAGGTCCTCTGGAACTGGAGTTATCTGTTGTTGTGAACAATCATGTGGGTGCTGGGAATGTAACCCAGGTCTTCTGCAAGAATAGCAAGTGCTCTTAACCACTGAACCATCCCTTCAGTCCCGTCATAGCATACTATCAAGTTCACTGTCAAGTACCCTTTAGCTTTCTTTTATCAAAATAGTATTGGCGTTCTCATGTATATTTCACAAGCACTTATGTATTTCTATATGTATAAACATAGATCTACTGGAAATCTAATTGAGATTGCACTTAATATATAGATAGTTTGGGGTTGCTGCCTTTGCAACAGTTTTGAGGGTATTTGTGTTGTTTGTTTGAGGTGGAATCTCTTGATGTAACCCAGGCTGGCTTAGAACATAGGATCCTCTTGCCTCAGCCTCCTGAGTACTAGAATTATAGCCTGAGCCACCGTGTATGGTTTGAGTCTTTTGATCCATGGAGAGATTGAGTCGCTGTTTATTTTAAGTCTTTAAGTTCAGCAGTCTTATAGTTTTCTGTATATAGGTTTGCATGTCTGTTGTCAAATTTATCCCTAAGTAGTTTTGTTCTGTGTTATATATGGTACTTTTATTGTACTTTCTAACTGTTCACAGTTAATATATATACAGTTACTATTAATGTATAGTTATACATTGACCTTGTGGTTTTTGATAAACATATTCTACCACATTTATATGTGTAGTATTTTTAAAATTTTTCTTGGGGGCTTTCTATGGTACATGCATGTGTGTCTTTCTGTGTATGAGGTGTGTGGTACATTGCCAGAGGTTGATTTCCAGGGTCATTCTCATTGCTTTCCATCTTTTTTGAGACGCTTTACTGAACTTGGAGCCATTTCTGCTAGTCTGGCTAGCCAGCAAACTCTTGGAGCACACCTTTCTCTGCCCAGCCTGGTTTCTCTAGAAGAGCAGTCAGTGTTCTCTATGTTATGTTTTTCAAAGTATGTTAGTATTTATCCAGTATTTCCAGGTCTTAGTAGCCAAAGAGTTTTAGTTCATTTTCTAGACTGCTGTATTGCTAGCTAGAAAAAAAATTAAAGCTATGTGTTTTAATGGCTAAGTTTCTTTATTAATGTGTATGTCAGGTTTGTACTGCAAAAGTACTTTTGCCCTTAGAACCATCCTGCTGGCCCTTAAAGACTGAATCTAACATACGGAAATACTGAGTATCAGCTGAAGTATGAAAGTACTTTTTCTGTAGTCTTCTATTTAAAATTCTATTTTTAAACAACTGTTGTTCAACAAGTAGATCCAGAACCAGGTTTTCCTGTCTGCTTTCTGAGGAAGCAAAAATTGCAGAAAATTTTTAAAGAACAAAGCCAGTGGTTGCTATAGTAAGCCAGGAACTTCCTGTCGGTGGCTCTGTCACTGGAGGGAAGGGAACCATTGCATGCCACTCTAATTTGCCACAGTTTTGTTTTCTATTTTTGAAAGCTGGAAGCTGTGGCTGCAAACAGATTGGTTCCTCCTATTTGGTTTATTTAAATAAATAACAATTGAAAAATCCTTACTAGCTGTATACTTTGTAACAGTTGTGGTATAGTGGAATTGAGCTTTGACACTTTACATTCAGCTCCTTTAGGAGAAAGCCCTTTGTCTCAAGCCTTAGTGGCCTGCCCCTGTTTAGTCTTTCTGCTCTCAGTGACAGCATGGATTGTGGAGCCGGTATAACAGTTGAGTTTGGGTCTCTGGGTCTGCCGCCTGCCAGCTGTTTATGGACAGTTGTGCTCTGCACCACAGTTTCTTTATCTGTAAGAGCTACAGAATTAAATAGCTAAATAATGTATGTGTCATCAGCTACTTTTTTATTTTGTTTTGTTTGTTTTTTAAGACAGGGTTTCTCTGTGTAGCCCTAGCTGTCCTAGAACTAACTCTGTAGGCCAGGCTGGCCTTAAACTCAGAGATCTACTTGCCTCTGCCTCCCAAGGGCTGGGATTAAAGCTATGTGCTACCACCACCTGGCTGGTTATCAGCTACTTTTTTTGGTTTTCTACATTTTAAACAAATCCCAAAGTTCTAAGTAGAAGAAGATGTCAGAAAATAAAAATCAAAGTTATTAAAGCATTCAGTAGTAATTTTTACTTTTTTTTGAGCTATATATTTTTCTCCGCTTCCCTCCCTTCCTCCCCCCTCTCCTTCTACCCTCTCCCATGATCCCCATACTCCAATTTACTCAGGAGATCTTGTCTTATTTTTAACCTCCCATGTAGATTAGATCCATGTATGTCTCTCCTAGGGTCCTCTTTGTTGTCTTGGTTCTCTGGGGTTGTGAATTGTAAGCTGGTTTTTCTTTGCTTTATGTCTAAAAGCCACTTATGAGTGAGTACATATTATATTTGCCTTTTTGGGTCTGAGTTACCTCACTCAATATGATGTTTTCTAGATCCATCCATTTGCCTGCAAATTTCAAGATTAATATGACAGCTATTAACTATGCTTAATAGAAATATGCTCCATTTCTGCCTAAGCCTTTATTTTATACATTTTAAATTTTACAGTTTTCTCTGGGTATAGTTGTTCATGTCTGTAATCTCAACACTTGGGAAGCAAAAACAGGATAATCTCTAAGCCATCTTAGGCTATGCAGTGAGACACTGTCTCATAAAAATCATTGTTGATTTTCTTCTCCTTTAAACCTTACTATCAAATTCAAGAATAAGCTAAGCTAAAAAAAAAAGCATTAAAAAAATATTACAATTAAAGTGCTTAAAGTACTTACTGAGCAGCCGTGAGAATCTAAGTTCACTTGCTGTTAGTTTTTGCTTAGAGGAGAAGGAATTGTTCTTAGAGTGTGTGCACTCACGGGTGTATACACGGGGTAGGAGTATGTATGTTGGAGGAGTTCACATACATACACATGCCTGTGGAAGTCAGAGAACTGTCTCCTGGGTGATTCCTTAGGCACCTTCCACTTCTTTTGTGTAAAAGGGTCTGTCATTGGCCTGAAACACTGCTAAGCCAACAGACTCCACCCTCCTTCCTTAAGAGCTCTTTCGTTCATCTCAGATTCCTTTCTAGTTAAATCAAACACACACATGCATGTGCACACACACAATCTAGGTTCTGTCTCTGAGAGAAAATATATTCCTCTTTTACATCTGGTTTATTTCATTTAACACAATGATTTCTGATTCCATCAGTTTTCCTAAAAATTACATTTTTCTTCGTGGCTGGATAAAATATTATTGTGTATAGTGTTCTATGTTGCATTTATCTGTTCATCTGTTAGTGGACTTCTCGGCTGGTTCCATTTCCTGGCCATTGTGAATGGTGCAGCAATAAGCATGATTGTGCATGTATCTCTAGTATGTTAGCTTTAGAGCCCTTTGAGTATACCTGAATATATCTGATACAGGTTATAGGATAGTTTGATGTTTAGTTTTTTTTTGGAAAACCTCCATACTGATTTCCATAATTGCTGTACAAAGTTGTCATTCTCACCAGCACTATTAAGGATTCTCTTTGCCAAAATCCTTGCCAGCATTTATTGTTGTTTTGTTTTCTTGATGATGGCCATTTTAACTGAGCTAAAACGGAATCTGAAGTGGTTTGAGTCTGCATTTCCCTGATGACTAAGGATGTTGAATACTTATCAAGTATTTTTACTTCCTCTTTTGAAAACTGCATTCAGTTTGTTAGTCCATTTATTTATGTACTTTATGTATATTTCTTTACTTTTAGAGGTTTCTATTTTGGTGTTTTGTTTTGTGAGACAGGGTCTCACTATGTACTCTTGACTGACTTTGTAGATCAAGTCGGCCTCAAACTCAAGAGTTCTGCTTGCCTCTTCCTTCCAAAAGCTGGGATTAAAGGCATGGACCACCATACCTGGCCTTATTTTTAATGGTTTTTGTTTGTTTGTTTAGAGTGTATGGGTGTTTTGCCTGCATGTATATCTGTATACCATGTGAGTGCCTGGTACCTGGGGAAGTGCGTTCAGATCCCCTAGAATTGGATTAACAGACAGTTGTGAGCTGCCATGTAGGGTCTGGGAATTGAACCTGGGTCCTCTGGAAAAACAGTTGGTGCTCTTAACTGCTGAGCCATCTCTTCAGCACCCTGCTTTTAGGTTTTTGAGAAAGAGTTTCATGTAGCCCAAGCTGGCCTCAAACTGTGTAGCTGAGGGTAATCTTGAACTCCTGGTCCTTCTGCCTTTATCTCTCAAGTGCTGGGATTACAGGTGTGAACTGCTACACCAGTTTATATGTTGTTGGGAATCAGACTCAGGATCTAGTTAGTGCATGCTAGTACCAACCAAGTTACATCCACAGCCAAGCCCATTTATTTTTATTGACTTTGTTCTGACAATTTTGTACACATATATAATGCATTCCAAATATGCTTATCCCTCTCTCCCTCTGTGTCCCATCCTTATCAAACCCTCTTCCCTTCCCTATAGTTTTCATTCCCATCTTCATGTCTTTTTATTTTTATATCGTGTCCCACTGAGTTTTACGAGGGCCATCTGAATGACCACAGGTAGGGAACTATCCAGTGGAGCCTGGTGGACTCAATAGTGGGTACATATCTGAAGATGATGACGACCTCTTCCCCAGAATCCCTCAGTTTTTGGAAGGGAGGCTCATGAGGTCAAATCTTGTGTAGGTCCACTGTCAGCAACCACAGCTGTTATGAGGTGTCATATCTTCCATGATATTACCTGAACCTAAAGTGGATGGTGAATGTTCCATTCAGGGCTGAGCATTCAGCTTTTTCCTCATTCTCAGCCCCTTCAACAGCCAAGGGTCTCTGCATTCACTGCTGTTCCTTGTAAAGGGAAGCTTCCCTAGCTAACGTTAAAAGTAGTGTATATCTGTGGGTGTGAACATAAATGTTTAGAAGGCAGTCTCATGCGTGTTCGTTTAGCTAAACAGCAGCAGGAAGTTCTGCTCTAGGGCCTATGACTTCCCTAGCCATGCTTATTTGACTAGATTTAAAGTAACAGTTCTAAGTTTCCTCCTGTGGAATAAGCCTGGGATCCAATCTCAGAGCAGCTGGTTGCCCCCTGACAGTTATGCCGCGCTTGCAACAGTGAGCACATCTCACCTGGTGAGTACTATGAGGACAAGGTGTGGTTGAGGAGAAGGGTTCTTATTATAGATGTGAGGGAGAGAACAGCCAGACATCTGAAGAGTCCAGAGCAGGAAGACTGCATCTGAGCCCCTGTCTCCTGCTGCTTTATATTCCCCTCTCCACCCAGCCACACCATTTCCCGTCTCCACCTGCCTCGTGCTGGGATAAAGGTGGGAGCCACCACCATTTAGCTCTGTTTCTCTTTTAGACTGATTCAATGTCGTGTAGCCCAGGTGGCCCTGAGCTCACAGACAACAGGCTGCCTCTGCCTTCCAAGTGCTGGGATTAAAGGTGTGCACCACTACTGCCTGGCCTCTGTGGCTAACTAGTAGCTTAGCTCTGCACTCTGGTCCTCAGGCAAGCTTTATTTGCTAAAGCACAAACAAAATATCACCACAGTGTATGCTTTTTTGTAACTTTTTTCTAAATTATTATATAAGTTTTCAAAATACATCCTAATATTCATCTATATTGATTAGAATATGTAGTAATTCCCATTCTTTTATCTTTAATTTTATTGAGCCTTTTTTATTAGTTTGTCTGTGAGGTTGTTAATCTTGTTTATTTTTTCAAAGAACCAAATTTTTTAGTTATTCTATGTATCGTTCTTTTTTAATATTTTTATTTTTTGTGTGATGTGTATGTAATTGCTGGCATACACATGCTATAGTGAGCATGTGGCACCAGATGACAACTTGGGGATTCAGTTCTCACCTTCCATCTTGTTAAGGCAGGGTTTCTTTTGTTTCTGCTGTGGCTTTGCATACTCCAGGCTAACTTGCCCATGGGTTTCTGGGTGATTCTTCTGTGTGTGTATGTATTGTTCTTTTAATCTCCATAATTAATTTCTGCCCTGACCTTTATTATGTCTTACCATGTTTTTGAGACAGATTCTCACTTTGTAACCCTGGCTAGCCTGATACTTTTTTATGTAGACCAGGTTGGCCTTGAACTCATAGATATCTGTCTGCTCTCACTCCCAAGTGCTGGAAGTAAATAATGTATGCAACCATGCCTGGGTGTTTTTTTTTTTAAATATAAGCACTCATAATTGTAAACTTTCCTCTTAGAACTGCCTTAGCTGTAGCTCAAATTTTGTAGTAAGTTTTGCTTTCATTTTCATTTGACTCGAGGACCTTTTTAATTTCCTCCCAGATTTCCTTACCATTCATCCAAGAATAATTTGTTAAGTCTTTATATTTGTATAGTTTTTATAGTTTTCCAGTGACTTTCAGTTTTATTGTACTATGAGCTGATAAAATAGAAACATTATTTCTATTCTTTTGTATTTGTTATGACTGAATTTGTGGTTTAGAATGTAGTCTGTTTTAGATAAGGTTCCATGGGCCATTGAGAAGAATGTAAGTCCTTTGTATTGAATGGAATATTTGTGTATGTGTTAAGTCCACTTGATCTGTGGTGTATTCTGTGGTGTAGTTGAATGGTTGTTGAATTTTAGTTTCTGTGACCTATCTGAAGATGAGAATAGGATATTGTAATTGCCCATTATTATTGTATGGGGACCTGTCTAATACTTTATGTCACTTACTGTTTGTTTTATGAAATTGGTAGGCTCAGCATTTGGCACATATATACTTACAGTTATCATACTTTTTTTTTTTAGTTTGTTTGTTTTTTGAGACAGGGTTTCTCTGTGTAGTCCTGACCTCCTGGAACTCACTCTCTAGACCAGGCTGGCCTTGAACTCACAGATCCGCCTGCCTCTGCCTCCCTTAAGTAGTTGTCCTTCTGTTGCTGTGACAAAACATTGACTGACATGAACCAGTTTTAGGAAGAAATAGCTAATTTTGGCTCATAGTTCCAAGATGCAATCCATGCCCAGTAGCTTGAGTTTTAGTTGATTCTGGATATAGTCAAGTTGACAACCAAGATTAGCCATCATAGCCTCTTACTTAATCTCTTGTTTTTCTTTCTTTCTTTTTTCTGGTTTTTGTTTGTTTTGTTGTTGTTATTTTGTTGGTTGGTTGGTTGGTTTGTGTGTTTGATTTTTGTTTTTTTCGAGACAGGGTTTCTCTGTGTAGTCCTGGCTGTCCTAGAACTAAGGCTGTAGACCAGCTAGGCCTTGAACTAAGGGATACACCTGCCTCTGCCTCTTTAGTGTTGGGATTAAAGGCGTGCGCCACTACTATATCTTGTTCTAACACATTTTTATTATGTGTAAGTAACAGATGATCCTTATGGGATCCTTATGGGTAGTGTAGAAATCTAACTAGAATTGCTAACATTTTGAATATTTTTTTATTTCTCTGTCAGTGTACATATACTTAATATTCACTGTGTTAGTTGGTTCCCCGAGAAACAGACAATGGTGACCCTGGAGAGAACATGTTGGAGTGTGGGAGGATCAGACTGCAGTGGACACCTGGTGAAGTCTGCCTGCCCGGGCTACCTGACAGGAGAGGAATGCTGAAGAAAGGGGTCTTCTAAAGAAACAAACAGTAGAATGCTCTCAAGCTGACCATTTCCTCACAGCTGAGAGTTCTTTTTGTGTGCAGGAGGAGTATGTTCATATGGATACATGTGTGTTTATGTGTGTGTGGAGTCTAGCAGTCAGCCTTGGATGTCATTCCTCAGAATTCATCATCTTGTTTTTTGAGACAAGGTCTCTTATTGGCCTGGACCTCACTGAACAGGCAAGGCTGGCTGTGTGCCCAAGAGATCCACCTGTCCCCACCTCTCCAACGCTAGGAATACAAATACCGCATTTGGCTCTTCTGTGTGGGCTTTGGGGAATCAAAGTCCAGTCCTCATGCCTAGACAACCAACACTACCAATGGAGCCATGTCCTAACCTGAGTCTTTTTTTTTTTAAATATTTTTTATGGTTTATTTAACTTTATTTTATGTGCATTGGTGTGATGGTGTCAGATCCCCTACAACTGGATCTTCAGACAGTTGTGAGCTGCCATGTGGGTGCTGGGAATTGAACCCAGGTCCTCTGGAAGAGCAGTCAGTGCTCTTAACCACTGAGCCATCTCTCCAGCCCCCTAACCTGAGTCTTTTTCTTTAAGAAGAATATACTTGGTATCTTTGTGTCTCCAGTTGCCACAAAATTTTGTGTCCTGCATTTTCTAACACATGCACTTATTTTGAGGCTTCATAAATTTGTAAAATGTATATGTAATATTCCGACAAGTGCTTAGCTTATATATCTGTTCCCTAAGTTTCTAAGTTGTCCATATTAATAAAAGCATAGCAATGAACATCATTGTGTAAGGTTTTAAACTTGATAGGATTGTTTTCAGTAGGTTCTCAGAAGTGTAATAGACTGAAGAATATGAAGGTTCTGGGGCCTTTCATGTGGAAAGGGTAACTGTGTGTAGTGTTTCATGTCAGTAAAAGGAATAAGAAACCTGTGGCATCAGGACCTTATAGACTTTTTGTTCTTGTTTTAAACGTTGAGACAGGGTCTCTAGCCCAGGCCTGCCTTAAACTCCCCGTGTAGCCTAGGATGACCCTTCAGCTTCTGATCATCTTGCCTCTGCCTCTCAAGTCTTAGGATTACAGGTGTGAGTAAGTCACCACACTATGAGTACTAGGGCCTCATGATGAATTGAACTGTATCCCCTCAGTAGCCTTTGATTGCTATTTGTAAATTAAAGGATATATTAACTCAATTCCTTGTCCAAAGGGGTGGGGGAAGATTAGATGATGGTACGGATGAAAGCTTCAGAGTCAGACTCACCAGATATACTTTTGTCTTTGCAGTTTTCTTGTTTGTGGCTGTGGGCATGTGTCTGGGCATCAGCTTTTCCCCTAAATAGTAGTAGTAATAGTTTTCTTCTTTTAGGGAAGACTGTCTGAAGTAAGTAAATGAGGTAGAACATATAAAAACACTTAATATGAAGTTGTATTTTATTGAAACTTCTTAAATGAAGGGGTTGTCTTAGATAGACTTTCAATTGCTGTGAAGAGACACCATGACCATGGCAACTCTTATAAATGAAAATTTAATTGTGGTGGCTTACAGTTCAGAGGTTCAGTCCATTATCATCATGATGTGTGTACATGGCGGCATTTAGGCAGACATGGTGCTGGCTACATCTTGATTAGAAGGCAATAGGAAGTGAATTCAGACAGTGGGCAGTATCTTAAGCATAGGGACCTCAAAGCCTACCCCTGTAGTGGCACACTTCCTCCAACAAGGCCACACCTACTCCAACAAAGCCATACCTCCTAGTACTGCCACTCCCTATGAGCTTACAGGGGTAATTACATTCAAACTACCATATGGGTTTTGTTGTTGCTCTTCTTTATTGTTGTCTTTTTTATTTGAGACAAGGTCATGCTATGTGGGTAGGCCAGCATGATCAAACTTATGATCCTCCTGCCTCAAGCTTTCCAAGTGCTGGCATTACAGGTATGCACCATCACACCTGACTTGATATTATTTCATTAGATATCTGTTTGATTACTTTTGAAAGAGGACATTTTCTCTTTCAAATGTCTAAAAGAAAAAAATTGAGGCTTAAAGAGATGCATAGATTTATCCTGGGTCACTTAGCCTGAAAATAGATTTCTGCCTAGTGCAGGCCTGAAAAGCCTTGACATAGACATTTCAAGGCAGGAAAGTTCTTTGTTCTAGAGGACTGTGCCTGTGATTTATAAGATGTTTAACAGCATCCCAGGCCTTGACCTCCCCACATGTCGGCGACACAGCCCTCATGCCTTCATTTATGGTGTTTAGAACCAACTTTAGACATCGCCTAGTGTCGCTAGTGGCTAATGGCACACGAACAGCTCTACAGCAGCACAGCCCAAGCTTTTGAACAAGCAAGCCGTACCAAAGACCTGCTGGGAAAGGCTCCTGAGCTCCTTAGTGTTCAGAGCTCTTAAGATGGCACTGTGCTCTATAGCTTCTAGAATTGTAAGCATGCCTTATGAGATAACTTGTAAGGGTGCTGACCTCCCTACAACAACAGCCCATGATATTTAAATAGGTTATTTTATGTCTTTCATGCCCCTCTTTGGTAGCAGTTGGCACAGCTTGGGAGAGTCCCATTGTTAAAACTGGTAACTGGACATAGGCATACAAATGTCTGTTGAATTGACTGCTTTCAGCCCTTTCGCATGTATATTTAAAACTGAAATCGTGGATCATACAGAAGTTCTGTGATCCAAGAATTTTTTTTGAGGGACTACCACATTGATTTTTTGTAGTGAATGAACTAGTTTACATTCTTCCCAGCATTGTTGTTATTTTATTTTCTTTCATGTGTATGGATATCTCCTGCATATATGTCTGTGCACCAGATGTATACAGTGTCCAAGGAGCCCAGAAGAGAGCATTGTATCTCCCAGAACTGGAGTTACAGGTTTTTGTGAGCAACCAAATGGGTGCTGGGAACTCAACTCCAAGTCCCCTAGAAGAGCAGCAAGTACCCTTAACCACTGAGTCATCTCTCCAATCCTGCAAGGTTGTTTATAATGGCTTCCATAATTCTTCCATAATTACATTTATACTGTTGAACTTTTTAATGAACTTACTTCTTTTTGTTTGTTTTACTTTTATTGAAAATAGATTTTTTTTTCATCCAGTATATTCTAATTATAGTTTCTTCTCCCCCAACTCCTCCAACATACCCTCACCCCCGTCTGAATCCACATCTTCTCTCTGGTTAGAAAACAAACAAGCATCTAAAGAATAATAATAAAATAAAAACAAATCAGAATAGAACAAAACAGCAAACAGAAGAAAAAGAGCCAAGGAAAAAGCACAGAAAACACATATAGGCACAGAGACATGCTTTTGCACACACAAGAATCCCATAATTAAAAGAAAAATACAAAACCAGAAGCCATACTATATATATGCAAAGGATCTGTAAAGTTGGGGGGGTACAAAACATTATGACACAAAGAAACTTCAAGATGCCATTGAGTTCATTTTGTGTTTTCTATCTGCTGATGGACATGGGGCCTGCCCTTCAGAGTGGTTTGTATCTCCAGTGAGTCTTCCAGTGGAGAAAACTAATTTTTCTTTTGCAGGTGGTTTCCAGTTCAAGATAGTTTTGGGGTTAGGGATGGGGATTTGTGCATGTTGTCACAGTCTGTGAGTTCATATGTGCATCGGTCCTGCTGTGCTTAGAAGGCCTTGTTTTCATGGAATCCTTCGTCCCCTCTGGCTCCTACACTCCTCCCACCTCCTCTTCTACAGGGTTCCCTGAGCACTGACGGGAGGAATTTAATGGAGACATCCCATTTAGAGCTGAGTGTTCCAAGGTCTCTCACTCTCTAGACATTGTCTGGCTGTGGGTCTCTGTATTTGTTCCCGTCTACCGCAGGAGGATGTTTCCTGGCTGAGCGAGGCACAGACCTGAGTCTTGCAGAATATCATTAGGAGTCATTTTGTTGCTACGTTCCTTTTGCATACAGTAGTCTTTGGTTTTCCCCCTAGGTCCCTGGCCTACCTAGTCTCAAGTTTTGGCTGTAGCAGTGATCAGGATGGGTTCCATCTCATGGAGTGGGCTTTAAACCAGATCAGATATTGGTTGGTTAATTTCACAAGCTTTGTATCGCCATTGCACTAGCACATCTTATAGGCAGTTCACTTTTGTAGACTGAAAGATTCATAGCCAGGTTGGTGTTTACCTTTCTTCTTTCGGCACAAGCTCAACTTCTTTGTGTTCATTGAGTTGTGTAGGTGTGCTCTCTTCAGTCATAGGACTTTAAAGTCAGTTTTTAGAGAGCAGCCAATAGCTTTGGCAATAGCCTATATTGTTTAGGGGTTCCCACAGGACCCCTTTGACCAACAACTAGTTAAGATGGAAGCCATTCCCAGTACTGGAAGCTTCATGTGGTGATGAGAGATGTCCAGTTGGGCCTATGTCACTCCTGTTATTTGGCAATTTCATTTAGATCACCTTCATATATGGTTATATTGTAAGAAGCTTTTACTATATTAGGTTTCAATACAACCCCTCAAATGGATGTTAGCTTTCATTGTCCCTTCCCATATTCCCTCTTTAACCCCCTCCTTCCTTTCCCATTCCATTTGATCCTTCCGTTCATCCCCCCATCTTCCATCAATCCATAACTATCCCCTTCCTCGGGAGATCTGTTTCTGCCCCTTAGTCCCTTACTCTATATCTAAACTGTGGTTTAGCAGATTATAGCTTGCTTATCAAAGACTTAACAGCTAATATCCATATATAAGCAAATACATAGCATATTTATCTTTCTGAGCCTGGGTTACCTCAGGATGATTTTTTTCTTGCTCCAACTATTTTTTTACCTTGAAATTTAATGATTTTATTTTTTAACTGAGTAATATTTCATTGTGTAAATGTACTACATTTTCCTTATCCATTCATCCATTGACAGACATCTAGGCTGTTTTCAGTTTCTGGCTATTATGAACTAGTGTTAACATGGCTGACCTAGTGTCTCTGTAGTAGGGTAAAGTGTCCTGTGGGAATATGCTCAAGAGTTTTATAGGCCTTGAGGTAGATCAATTCCCATCTTCCTGAGGAATCACCACATTGATTTCCATAGTGGCTGTACAAGTTTGCACTCCCACCAGCAATGAATGAATGTTACTTCACATCCTCACCAACATGAGCTATCATTTTTTTTTTATTGATCTTGGTTGTTCTGACTGCTGTAAGATGAAATCTCAAAGTAGTTTTGATTTGCAGTTCCCTGATTACTAAGAATATTGAGCATTTCTTTAAGAGCTTCTCAGCCTTTTGTATTTCCTCTTTTGACAATTTGGTTTAGATCTGTACCCCATGTTTTTAATTGGGTTACTTTTTCCTGATGAACAATTGTTTTTTAGTTCTTTATATATTTTAGATACTAATCCTATGTTGGATATGTAGTTGGTAAAAATACTTTCCCTGTCTGTAGCCTGCTACTTTGTCAGAATTATGTGACCTTGCCTGCAGAAGCTTTTCAGCTTCATGAGGTCCCATTTATCAATTGTTGTTCTTAGTGTCTTCACTGTCAGTGCTCTGTTCAGAAAGTCTTCTCCTGTGCCAGTGAGTTCAAGACGATTCCCCACTTTCTCTTCTGTCAGATTTAGAAGAAAGAGTCAATGTGTCAGAATGAAGAAAAACTGTTCACCTTCATTTCCAGGGTGTTATTGACTAACTGAAATATTTGGGCAACATGGGAGGTGAGAAAATGCCTGGCATACAAACTCCTCATGTTGCCTTTTCCTTTGTATCATCAGTTCTCCAAGGTAACACTGGAATTTAATTGAACAAATGAGTAAAGGAGTGTTTCCCTGCTTTGAAATATCTTGGACTATCATTGCTTTACAAGTCAAGTTTACCATCAGTTTACTTAATATGCATTCCAGGAAGAGATTAAGAAAGTACTTTCTTTGGTGATATTACTAGCCCAGAACTGCTCTGGTCAGCTACAGAATTTAAATTTCCCAGGGCTTGCTGCCAAACCTGATGACCTGAGTCCAATCCCTAAACCCAATGGAAGGAGAGAGCTGACTCCCACAAGTTGCCCTCTGTCCTACACATGAGTACTTGGCATGTACACACACACACACACACACACACACACACACAAAATCAATCTGTAAAAATTTTTGCTTTACTTCCCTCTGCGCCCACTTCTCACTGAAATAAAGGGCCTGTTGAGAACCTTGGTGAGTGTTTTCTGACTCTCTGATATGACGGGAACAAATGGGAACTAGTGAAGTTATACTTCCTGTGCCTTAATTTCTCAGTTATTGTATAAGATTTTCTTTTTCTAGAAAGAGACTGATCTGGAATGAGAATGGATTCTCAGCAATAAAAGTAGAGCTGTAAGTGGGTCATCTGACTTTGCTTTTGTGCTCCACATTCACATGGTTATAAAAGGCTTTTCATGAGTTTTCTAGGCTTTCATTGCTGTCAGACTCTCCACAGGCATTGTGAAAGAATTAAGCTACCCACCCCTCCCCCATGCTGGTCGCATGGGCTCTTTCTGAGGCTATTTACAGACTACTTTAGCTCAGCAGGAACTGCTAACACTGAATCATGCACTTCTTTCAGATTAGTGTCATAATCACCAAAGATGTCTGCTGATATCTGGTAGAGTGGCTTGCAACCTAAATTTTACCAAATTATTAAGCCATGACTTGTTTGTATTAAAATCACTTAGATATAAAATTTGTCTATAGGTAATTTCTGTTATCAATTGGATAAGAAGTTTATGAAAACTTCAGATAACCTAGGTGTATACTCAGAAATTAAAAAGAAACTTGTCTGCTGATGAGATGGTACACATCTATAATCTCTGTACTGAGGAGACAGAAGGAGGAGAATCAGGGTGCAAGACTGACCTAGGCTATATGGTAAGCCCTTGTCTCAAACAGACAAACAAAAAGCAGAACAGCCGGGCGGTGGTGGCGCACGCCTTTAATCCCAGCACTCGGGAGGCAGAGGCAGGCGGATCCCTGTGAGTTCGAGACAAGCCTGGTCTACAAGAGCTAGTTCCAGGACAGGCTCCAAAGCCACAGAGAAACCCTGTCTCGAAAAACAAAAACAAAAAAACAGGAAGAACAGTGAGTTACAGCGCTGGTCAACATTGAAATAGTTGTTATTTCAGGATTTTTGCTGTACGAGGAAATATCAAGGAAAGTACAGAATTTAGAAGGGATCTTTGGTAAAATATTGGTGACATAATTGAGTATTAAAGTAGTTGTAAAAGTTTGACTTCTGGGGACTGAGAGGTGCCGCATACGTACTGTTCTTTCAGAGGACCCAAATTTGATTATTAGTGCCAACATTAGATAGCTCACAGCTGCCTGAAACTCCAGCACCTCCTTCCGGCCTCAGTGAGTACTGCACTCATGTGCACAAACCCAAGCACAGACCACACAACACATTTATTAAGAAAATAAAACCTTTGTTTGTTTTTTTATTTTGTATTTTGTTTTGTGAAATAGGGTTTCTCTTTGTAGCCCTAGCTGTCATAGAACTCACTATATAGACCAGGCTGGCCTTGAACTCAGAGATCTTCCAGCTTCTGCCTCCCAAGTGTTAGAATGAAACATGGTGGTTTTGGGCCACCACCATGCCTGGCCCAAAAACAATAAAATCTCTTTTAAAAATTATTTACATTTTATTGGCATCTGTATTCTGTTGATACCTATACTATACCTATACAAAGTTGGCCATACTGATTTTTGAAAGGCATCAGTTGAAATAGGTTCCAAGTTATATATAGTAAAATTAGTTCTTCAAGACCTTCCTGTTTGTGCACTGTACATTATTTCCACAGTTAAATATTCTCTTATCATTTTTTGTATTTTAGCCACCTTTATATTCTAAATTACCTGTCGTCCACTTCTGTCAGTGCTGCACTCTGATTCAGCAACTTAGCCATTCTCTTGCCAGTGTACTGTTTCTTACTATTCTAATTTCTTATTATAAAGGCAAAGATCTCTAGTATTTGCTAGACATGAATAGAAGCCACTTTGGTTTATTTCTGATTTTCAAAGGAATGTTCTCAGTGTTTCCCTGTTAACAATAATTATGTGTTATTTTATTGGCTGGTTGATGGATTGGTTTTGGGTTTTTTGTTGTTGTTGGTTTGCTTTGGTTTGGTTTAGTTTAGTTTTTCCAGACAGAGTTTCTCTGTGTAGCCCTGGCTGTCCTGGAACCTTTTTAAATGATTTTCTTCTATTCCTAAAAGGATTTTGAGAAATCTTAAATTCATATACTTTTATCTATTATATTTCCACATCTACTAAAATATATAATCTTTAATTTGGGTTAATTGTATTGTCTTTGTTTCATTTCTCTTTGACAAAATACCTTGACAGAAAGCAATTTAGGAGAGAATGGGGTTTATTTTAGCTTATAGTTCCATGTTATAGACTATCATTGTGGGGCAGTCTAGGCAGGAACTTCAAATAACTGGTCATAGCACCAGTAGTCAAGAGTAGAGAGAAATGAACATATATGTGCTCACCTCCTTGTTTGTTCTCAGCTCATTTCTCTGCTTTTAAGCAGATCAAGATCCAATATGCCTAGGGAATGATGCTACCCATAGTGGGCTAGGTCTTCCCACATCAATTACCTTAATTAAAACAGTTCACAACAGACATGTCCACTGACCAATCTAATGTAGACAATTTCTTGTTGATACTCTCTTCTCTTCCTAGCTTATTGTAGACTGTACTAGGTTGATGTCTCAGTTAGCTTTCTATTGTTGTGATAAAACACTGTGACCAAAAGCAACTTGGGCAGGAAAGGGTTTATTTTACTTACACTTCCAGGAAATAGCCCATCACTGAAGGAAGTCAGGGCGAGAACCTGGAGGTAGAAACTGACTAAGAGGCCATGAGGAATGCTGCTTACTGGCTTGCTCCTTATGGCTTATTTAACCTACTTTCTTGTAGCACACAGGACCCCCAACCCAGGGGTAGTATCACCATGGTTAACTAAGCTCTCATACATCAGTCATCAATCAAAAAAATGGACAACAGTCTTACCTACAGGCCAGTATGGTAGGGACAGTTTCCCAACTGAGATTCCCTCTTCCAAAATGATTCCAGCTTGTGTCAAGTTGACATAAAACTAGCCAGCACAGTTCAGAATTAAAGCTAACCAACCATCACATGTATTTATAGACTTTAGATTAAAATATCTGTTTAAAACATCCTTAAATATCTTGGATACATTCAAATTGATCATGATTAACTTTTCTGTATTTTACATTCAGTTTGATTAGTTTTCAAGTCATTTGCCTTAATTATTGATAATATTAGTTGTTCCATATACTAGATGATTCCAGTTTGCAATTATATTAATTTTGCCTTCTGTTTTTAAGTTTATGTATGTATGTCTGATATTTCATTTTATTAGGCATGTGCTGGCATTTTACATTTCCCAGATGATTTAGTGATTCTCACTTTTTTTTCATGTGCTTGATTTTCTTCCAAATACCTTCTCTCATTGTCATTTTTTGGTGTTAGGTCTAACCCAGGATATTTCTTTTGGGTGGGGGATGGGGGAGGTGGGGGGTTTTTGTTCATTTTTTAAAAAATATTTTTATGGTTTATTTAACTTTATTTGCAACTGGATCTTCAGACAGTTGTGAGCTGCCATGTGGGTGCTGGGAATTGAACCCGGGTCCTCTGGAAGAGCAGTCAGTACTCTTAACCACTGAGCCATCTCTCCAGCCCCCATTGTTCATTTTTTTAAGACAAGGCTTCTCTCTGTAGCCCTGGATGTCCTGGACCTGGATGTCTGTAGACCCAAGTGCTGGGACTAAAGACGTGCACCACCATCACCTGGCTGGCCTGGGATCTTAAAGAGTGCTAAGACAAGAGCTCTGCTGCTGTGCCTTTCCTTTTTGTTATTGTTGCTTTGTTTGTTTGTTATTTTGTTTTGTTTGTTTGATTTTTCAAGACAGGATTTCTCTGTGTAGCTTTGGAGCCCGTCCTAGAACTCACTCTGTAGACCAGACTGGCCTCGAACTCACAGAGATCTCCTGCCTATGCCCCCCGAATGCTGGGATTAAAGGCGTGTGTTACCACCTCCTGGCACCCTTCCATTTTTATTAAAGTATTCGGATCTGGAAAGCAATCTTATATTAGCTAAAATTTTCTAAGATTTTCTTCCAGTTTGTGGCTTGTCTTATTAGTCTATCCTGTTTTTTAAAATGTTGTTTTATACCAGGTGTAGTGGCACAGGTGGATCTCTGTGAAGTCAGGGCCTACCTGGCCTGCATAGTCAGTTCTAGGTCAGCCAGGGCTATGTAAAGAGATCCTTTCTCAAAAAAACAAATAAATAAAATACTGTTTCTAGATAGAATTCACATTGTTGTGCAGCTATCACCACCATCTGTATCTAAAATTTCTCCATCCTCTTCAGCTGCACCTCTGTACCCATTAAATACTGACTCTCAATTCCTTCTTCCCAGCAGCCCTAGCAACCATCATTGTACTTCCTGATCTGATTTTTACTACTCTTAGGTTGCACAGTATTTGGCCTTTCTTGTCTGACTTTGTTTTTGTCTGTGTATAGGTTTGCAGTTCTGGGACTCTAACCCTGGCTTGCTCTACCATTGAACTACACTCAGTGTATAACCTATAAACAGACAAACAAAACTGAACAGATACCTGCACAGCAAACACTTTCCTGATTGAGCCCTTTACCCAGCCTCAAGCTTTCTAATTCTAGATCTCACATTTAAACTCATTTGAGTTAGTTCTTATGTATAATTAAAAGTAAGAGTCCAATTTTACTCCTTTTCATATGATTATAGTTTTTAAGGCGCTATCCTCCTCTACTGTTTGTGTGTCTATAGAACACAGGGCAATGTTGGATCTATCTTCCTTAATCATTTTCCCCCTTACTATTTATTTATTTATTTGTTTATTTTGAGACAATGTTTCTCACTGAACCTGGAGCTCTCTGATTTAGTTAAACTGACTGAAAACAGATCTGGGTTCGATCCCCAAAACTAAAAAAAAATCATAAATATATAAATATAAATTCAGGCACATGCCCTGAGTCATACTAAGTGACAAAAGCCAGATACAAGAGGTCAAATATTACAGGATTCCAAACAATAGTAAAACTCGGAGTCACAAAGTACAATGGCAGTTGCCAAAGCCTGGAGGAAAAGGTGTTGGAGACCTTCCTTAGAAGCACTTCAGCGTTCACATTGTTCTGTTTTCTCTCACTAGCATCTCTTATGTTCCTCTCTCAGTGGCAGGTATCAGTTTTCTACTTAGCATTCACCTACTACTTCTTCTTGTTTGTTTGTCTGTTTGGTTGATTGGTTGGGTTTTTTGTTGTTGTTTTGTTTTTGTTTGTTTGTTTTTGTCTTTTCGAGACAGGGTTTCTCTGTGGCTTTTGGAGCCTGTCCTGGAACTAGCTCTTGTAGACCATTGCTGGCCTTGAACTCACAGAGATCCGCCCGGCCTCTGCCTCCCGAGTGCTGGGATTAAAGGCGTGCGCCACCACCACCTGGCTTCACCCACTACTTGTCGTGCTGGTCAGATGTCTCCTGTCTTGCTTGCTTATTGTTGCATTTGTACTTGATCAGCTGTCTTTGTCCCGTCCTTGGCTTTTTGCCTGACTTCCATGGCAGCTGCTCTGTCACTGCCTGTCTGCTGGTCTGCCCCTTCTGTAGTACTGCATTTTCTGCACATCCAGAACTATGCTTATACATCACTTTCCCTACTGTATGCCTCCAAACTTGGTCATCCTTCTACCTGTGGCATTGTTGTCCACTTACATCCAATACCTGGGCCTTGCCCACCTCCAACATCACATTAAGTCTATCAATTCTAACACCTATCAATTCTTATTCTGCCCAAGATAGTCTTAACCTCCCCTAGTTCCTCTTGCTTTAATGGCTAGATTCCTTCTGAAGGCTTTGGTCAGTGACTCCCCTAACCTTACACTCAGCCAGTTGAACCTCTATCTTGTTGTTAACTGTTCTAAACTCTATATTGTTCTGTGTCCATTCCCTAACACTCTTATTGGTATCTCCCAATTGTGTTCACTTCTATGTCAGTACTTTTTATTATTGAGGAAAACCAAAAAATCTTTTGTTGAAGCAACAGTCCTTTGGTGTTGTAATGGCTGCCTTGTCTTGCCTCATGTACATTATATTCCCTTTGTGTCATCGTCTCAGACACTAGTCTGTTGTGTCCATGTTTGTACTGAGATCCTGCTTGATGCCTGTGTTGGAGTTGTGTACTTTGAGAATGATATGGCCATTGCCATCTTGAAATCTGAGCTGCTAATGTTACCTATGGAATGTTCACCTAAAATACCAGTCACCACTCCCCTGTCCCAGATGCATATAGTCCTGGCCTAACTACACATAGTATTGTGGGATTTAAGAGTATACAGGAGATGGAAGTTTGGCTGAGGTTGAGATTTCCTGATTCATCACCAATGTCAGGAGTAGGGTTTATTCACTGGTGGCAACTGCCTAATAGTCCCCCTTGCTCCTAATCCACCTGTAAGCCTTTCTTTGGTCTGTTGGGTGGCCTCTGCAGTCAGTAGGCGCTTCTGTGCTTCTTCCCAACTTGTTGTCACGGATGGTACTAGACAAGTATTTTAAGCTTTGAAGTTCTGACTGCTTACAAGCTGCCTGGTCCTTCTCTTGGCTAACTCGTGTGCTTCAAGTTTTGCTGAAAATACCTCTGTAGTTTACACTTCCTTTACTTCATTTTAATATTTATTGGCTAACTTTTTAGACAGGTAATAATTCAGGATTTGAATAGTTTATTTGTGCCTCACTACAGGTTAATGAAGCCTTTGATAATAGTGTTTATATCTAATGTATGTATCCTCAGATATCTGGTGAATTAAAAGGAAAAAATCCATGGGCTGTGGAGTTTGAAAAGCCCATGTTTGATTATCAGTAAACATTTATTAACTGTATAGCCTTGAGCAAATTCCTTAATCTCTAGAAAAAAATAGTATTGAACTCATAGTGTTCAGAGAATTAAATAAGATAAAGTATATAAATGCCTAATCCAGAAGCTCAAAGCAAGCAATCAAGGATCATAGCTACTTATTGTTTCCAATAATAAATAATGCTGAACAAGCAAATAGTTGGCTGAAGTGGCCGACTCCTCCTTCTAGTCACTTTTTGCTTTTAAGTCAGACTTTTAAGTCACCTGAGCAACCCCAGGAGATGGCCTAGAGCCATTTGAAATGGCTTTCAGCTGCCATTTTGCCCCACACTTGGAAAACATCTTCAGTAAGACTGAGGTCTGAGCTCATTCATATCTTTCCCACCACAAACTGCATCTCCACCAAAGAGGTGAATTTAATAAAATCAAGATCATAACTAAATACTGGATATTTAAATGTCAGTGCTTGATTTATTTGATCATATTTTCAAGGCTTGCTACTCCATCATTGAAAAACATCTGTAAAATAGAAATAAAATCACCAATTTGTTTTAGTTGGCATTTTGGGGAAATGTATGTTTCTTCATTAGTTATTTGAAGAAAAGTCAGGTAGTCTTAAGTCTGAATTCTTAATTTTTGAACTATTTTTCAAATTTATCTGAAAAATGGGAATAAGAATAGTAAAAACAGGCCAGGTAGTGGTGGTGCACACCTTTAATCCCAGCACTCAGGAGGCAGAAGCAGGAGGATTTCTGAGTTTGGGGCTAGCCTGGTCTACATACTCAGTTCCAGGACAGTCAAAGCTACATAGAGAGTCTCTATCTCAAAAAATATATTAAATAAATAAATAAAAGACTTTAACAGGAATAAAATGTTTAAAGGAATAGTACATAGCTTTCTTGTGGTCATATTTTATTGGGAATATGTTAAATATGGAACACTACTATGGTTATAATATTTTTCTTTCATGGTACTAGCAGTCAAAACAAGAACCTTATGATGTGTGCTGGGCAAATACTCTATAAATGTGCTACATCCTCAGCCATTCTTATTTTTATTTTGAGACAGGGTCTTGCTATGTAAACCAGGCTGGTCTTAAACTGTGATCTTTCTACCTCAGCCCTCCATGTAGCTGGAATTGCAGGTGTATGCTCATACATGTGAGTAGAAAGACTTAATGGAAAGTATTAGAACCACAGTCTAAACTTTGAGGAATGCACAGCTCAGCTCTCCATCATTAGTAAGGACTTTATGTTGTTACTGTTGATTCCTTGAGATAGCACCTCATGGCTAGCCCAGGCCGGCCTTCAACTCTAGGTCCCCAGCCCTGGTTGCTGGGAATGTCAGTGTGTCCCATGACACTCGCTAATGTTAGGGTTTATAACCTCTTTCCCTAGGTCATCAGTAGTCAGATGTGAGGAGTTACTCCATGTGAGTTCTGTCAAAATTGAGGTTGTTCATCTGTCTGAAAATACTTTATGTGTATGAATGATTTGCCTGTATTTATGTATGTGCACCACATGTGTTCCTGGTGCCCTTGGAGGCCAGAGGGCATTGGATCCCCTGAAACTGGAGTTACAGACAGTTGAGCTGCCGTGTGGGTGCTGGGAGCTAAACTCAGGTCCTCTGCAAGAGCAGCAAGTGCTCTTAACTGCTGACCCATCTCTCCAGCACCTGAAATATGTTTTAAAATCACCTTTCTAGAGATCACACAGCACAATTAAGTTCACTAGCCCTTTGACTAGAGTTTACTCAATTGTCCACATGTCTAAATAATAGACATGCTCTCTTGTGCCTCAGTTTTCTTCTCTTCATCCTCATGTGAGAAGGCATGGCTGTCAGCCTTGGCATCCACTGGCAGGAATTATATATCAGGGCAAGAAATACTGATTTTTGGCCAGAAGCCAACAAAGGTAGGCTTTCTCTAGCAAATTTTCAGAATGTCTGTGGTGGTCCATTCCTTCATTTTGAATGCAGAATTTATTTTTCAAATCAATTAGCCCAGAAATGTGTGTAAATATATATAATTGATTGTCCATGGATTAAACATTCATGTTTCTGGCCAGGTGGTGGTGGTGTAAGCCTTCAGTCTAAGCACTCAGGAGGCAGAGGCAGGTGAATCTCTGAGTTCAAAGCCAGCCTGGTCTATAGACTGAATTCAGGACAGCTAGGGCTACCTAGAGAAACCCTGTCTTGAAAAACAAAACAAAAATTCAGGTTTCTGGGCAGGGGCTATAACTCAGTAGCTCAGTAGTTAAGTGCCTGTAGCGTGCCCACAGTCCTGACTGCTATTTCCTCGACTACTTTTTTTTCAGGGGCATCCAATTTAACATTTACAGTTTCTATAATGGGGGCTATACTACCAACAGCAAAGTATACTTAGAGTAAGTTTTTATAACCCTACTCTGCACTGTCAGCATAGCAGAATTGGTAAGGGTTAAGTGAGAGGAGGTATAAAAAGTATTTAGTATATAAAATGTATAAAGAGTATCCTGGTCCTGGTCTCTCTTCCTTTTTTTTTTTTTCACAGGGTTTCTCTGTGTAGCTTTGGAACTTGTTCTGTAGACCAGGCTGACCTCAACTCACAGAGATCCTCCTGCCTCTGCCTCCCAAATGCTGGGATTAAAGATGTGTAGTATTACTGCATAATGTATCCTGGTCTTTTTAGATGGGAGAGAAGATATGGAAAATCTCACAGCCAGTGAGCATTGCCCACTTGTGTATCCCCAATGGAGAATAAGAACCTTAATTTACACCTATAGAAAATGTGTCAGGTTTGCTATGCTGAGTTTGAATTTTAAGAGCATTTGGAAAATATTCAGTCTTGGGAAAAGCACAATTGTGATGTTATCTCTGTTATCAACGTGATGAGATCTAGACTAGAAGATGGACCTTTGGGTGTGCCCATCAGGGATGATCTTGGTTAGGTTAATCGAATGGAAGACCTGCTTGCTGTGGGTGGCACCATTCCCGAGGCTAGGATTCTGAACTGTATGAAAAGGAGAAAGTGAACTGAACAAACATTTATCACTCTCTATTTCCTGCCTGTGCATACAGTGATCAGCTGCCCGTGTAGAGATATTTTGTTTGTGTTATAACAAACAAATAAAGCTTGCCTGAAGATCAGAGTGCAGAGCTAAGCCACTAGTCAGCCATAGAGGCCAAGCAGTGGTGGCACACACCTTTAATCCCAGCACTTAGAAGACAGAGACTGAGGGATCTCTATGAGTTCAAGGCCACCCTGGGCTACCCGAGATTAAATCAGTCTAAAAGAGAAACAGAGCTCACACAAAGGTGACCCCAGTACTTGGGATCACATGCCTTTAATCGCATCACTAGGAAAGTGGAGATAGGAGTGATATGGATGGGCGGAGAGAGGACTATAAGGCGGGAAGAGATAGGAGCTTAGGTTCAGTCTGAGGATTTGTAGATCATAGAGATGCTGTCTGAGGTTTTGTAGAGACAGCAGCAGTCTAAGGATTTGTAGAGATAGGATCGCCCCTTCGGTCTGAGCATTGGTAGCGGTAAGAACTCTCTAGTGGCTGGGTGCTCTGCTTCTCTGATCTTTCAGCATTAACCCCTATATCTGACTCTGGGTTTTTATTGTTAAGAACAATTAGAATTCGTGATACAGCCTGGAGCTCCTGCTGCTGTGACGTCCCCATTTTAATGGACTATAATCTCAATCTGTGAGCCAGAATAAACCTTGCTTAATCGCTTTCCTCAGGGGTAGTGTGGTGGTGGTTGGTGGTGGTCTAATCACAACAGGAAAAGAAACCAAGACAACAGCTATGGGTGTTTTGGTTTTTATTTTTTTTCCCCAAAATTTCCTTAGTCTTTTATCATATTACTTTTGTACATGTTAGTGGCATCTGGGTTTATTTTATTATTTAAGTGTTGAATTTTGATAATTGATCAATCTAATGTATATGTAATGAAAAATTTTAAAATAAGCTAGAAATGTTTTTGTAATAAGTAAGGACTACATTTTGGCTGGCTGTTTGGATGTGGAGAAACAAGGGAACGAACACAGTGTGTGCCATTGTATTGGATACGCTAAGGAAATGGACAGACTTCATGATTCATCCCCAAGGTGTGCTTGCTTGCTTATGTACTCAGTTTTCCAAAAGTTTATGATTTACGAGTTTTTGTATTTGTTGTTGTTTTTAAATAAATAATTGGAGAGCTGGAGATATGACTCAATGAAATAAAGCTTTGCAACTGTGAGGACCAGATCCCTAGAACCCACCTACATGCCAAGTGAACGCTGTGGCCACCTGCACTCAGGAGGCAGAGATTGGGGGTTCCCAGAGCAAACTAACAAGCTAGATTGGTCACATTGGTGAGTTTGATGCATTTGAGAGACCCTGCCTCAACAAATAAGGCAGAGAGTGACTGGGAAAGCTCCTCAGTCACCAGCCTAGACACACCACATATAAAGGGAAAAATAAAATAAACCATTATAAACTTGAATTCTCTCAGGATTCTGGCTTTTCTAAAGCATATAATTCTGTCTTAGGCCATTGTTGCCTAATGAAAAATAACTTACAAACCAGGAAAATAAATATAATGTGTACAAACAACTCTTTTTTACATAACGTCTTTATTGAGCATAGATTTTTTTAAAATTCTCTTCAATCTGTTCATACACAGACAAAAATAAGTTTGTGAAATATTTAACATACTAGAGTTTGCAAACCTAATCATTACATAGAGATGGGGAAATTATCCCTGACATTCCTATCCAGGAGGCCAGTTCATCTTCTGCCCTCCAAGAACACGGAGCTGAATATGATAGACTGCCCTGTCTGAGCCTTCCTTCACCACCATTCAGTATCAGCTCTTCAGGCCCAGAGCAGCGGCACGTTTTTTATAATTTGTTTTATGTGCATGAAAGTATCAGATTCCCTGGAATTGGAGTTACAGACAGCTGTGAGCTGCCATGTGAGTGCTGGGAATTGAACCCAGGTCCTCTGAAAGAACAGCCAGTGCTCTTAACCCATAAGCCATCTCTCTAGCCCCCAACAGCACATTTCTTGATGATTACAAGACATTTCAGTGTCTGAAAAGACTTTCCTCATTAGATGCTGCTACAGAAATTTGGACTGTATGTTTCTTGGATAACACCAGAAATGTGGTTATGACTAAGGGAAAATGTCATGGAAAGCATGACACCGATCATCCTTGAAAATTATTTTAACCAGAATTATGAATTCTTATGAGTGATCTTCCAAAGATTGTGTTCTCACCAGGCTGGTGACCTGAACTTGATGGTCCCATCTGCCATCCAGTTAGGCAGAGGAGAAGGACCTGGGAGTGACTAGGACGGAAACACACAGAGGCAGGGGTAGGTGATCTTGGACAACATTCAATAATAAACGCTTTAATTATAAATTTTTATTAAATTTCTTTTTAAATTAGTAAGGGGGTCAGTGTGCATGAGTACAGGTACATGTGGAGGCTACTCAGTTGTGAGCCACCCAACATGGGTGCTAGAAACCAAATTCTCATCCTCTGCATGAGCAGCAAACACTTTAATTGCTGAGCCAGCTCTCCAGTTTCCACAAAAAACTTTTTAAAATTTTTATTACATTTCATTTGCATGTGTGTACATACATGTGTGCATACACATGTTGAGGTCAGAGGTTCTCTCCTTCCACCATGTGAGTCTCAGGGAGTAAATTCATATCACCAGCTTGGTAGCAGTACCTTACCAACTGAGCCATCTGCCTGCCTCCTACAGTCGAGTCTTAATAGAGGCGAACAGAAAGGACTGGCTAAAATATTGTTGGTATACCCACATAATAAAACACTACAGCTGTTGACCAGAAGGGTACCTATGTGTATTGATATGGAAGGTGTTTAGGATTTACTTAAGTAAAAATTGAAGCACTAGACTTATCTTATTTATAATTTAATTTAATGTGTGTCGGTGTATGTCAGTTTAGTAGAGAAACCGTCTAAAGAGTTTCAAAATAAGTATCTAGTGACCTCCTTGGAAATGAGACTAGTGGTGGTGAATGGGACTTGTTTTGCTTTATTTGCCCTGTTTTGTTTGTATTTGTTCTTATAAGTGTGCTTTACTTTTGGTTGGAGCAGGGGGTTCAAGACAGAGTTTCTCTGTGTAGCCCTGGCTGTCCTGGAACTCACTCTGTAGACCAGGCTGGCCTTGAACTCACAGAGATCTGCCTGCCTCTGCCCCCCCAAGTGCTGGGATTAAAGGTGTGCGCCACCACTGCCTGGCTTGGATGACAACTTTCAAGAGTCAGTTCTCTTTACTAGTCCCAAAGATGAATTTCAGTTTGTCAGGATTGCCAGCAGGCTCCTTAGCCTGCTGAGCTGTCTGTCTGCTCCTCCCCACCTCCCACCTCAATCTTTCTTACTAACAACAGTAGTACATGGCACACAATACTATTCACGGACTGGAGAGCTGGCTCAGAGGTTAAGAGCACTGGCTGTACTTCCAGAGGTCCTGAGTTCAATTCCCAGCAACTACATGGTGACTCACAGCCATCTGTAACTAGATCTGGTGCCGTCTTCTTACCTGCAGGCAGACATGCAGACAGAACACTGTATACATAATAAACAAATAAAAATCTTAAGAAAAGAAAAAGAGCACTGGCTGTCGTTCCTGATGGACCCAGGTTCAATTCCCAGCACTTACACGATAGCTCCCAGATCTGACACCCTCACACAGGCATACATGCAAGCAAAATACCAATTCTCATGAAAATTAAAAAAAAATTAAAGACTATTTACAATGGCAAAAATAATTTTAGTTGCTATGTCCTGGGTTTTTAAGATCTGGTTCTGTGGCAGTCATTTTTTGATGAGTTATCTAATATAAAAATTTTAAATATATAGAAAAATCGAAAGAAGTTCTTTTTTTATCTGAGACAGGATCTCACTTAGCTTCAGACTCAGAACAGTCCTCCTGCCTCAGCTTTCTGAGTACTGAGATTATAGGTATGAGCCACCACCCCCAGCTGATAGAGTTATGTATGTGTGAGGGGTGCACATGTTCCTCGGGGTGTTCCTGAATGTTCTGATTTAGGCCAGGTTGGCTGCCCCTAGAGATCTGCCTGCCTCTGCACCCTCAGCACTGGGGTTATAAGTAGGTGCCACCACACTAGGCTTTTTCTCATAAGTGCTGACAATGGCATCATCAATTTAACAGTATTCTACTATACATTTTTTATCCTATATCTACCTATCCTGTTACCAATTCTTTTTGTGTGGGGGGGGTTAATTTTTTTCGAGAAAGGGTTTCTCTTTGTAGCCCTGACTGTCCTGGAACTTGCCCTATAGACCAGGCTGGCCTCAAACTCACAAGGTCTGCCTGCCTCTGCCTCCTGAGTGCTGGGATTAAAGGTGTGCACCACCACCTCCCAGCTACCAATTCAGTTTTTAATTTTTATGAGTATATGTATACTGTGTATATGTGTATGTCAAGTGCATATATGCAGGACAACTTGCTTGAATACGTTCTCTCCTTCCACTCTGAGGGTCCCAGTGATCTGACTCAGATCCTTGGCTTGCGGCAAGCACTTTGTGTCAGCTACAGTTCGCTAAAGGAACATAACTTATAGAATGAATATATATATATTCTTCTCCTCCCTGTTCCTTCTGTTCTTCCTCCTCCTGTCCTCTCCTTTACACTCTTCCTTTTTTCATTTTCCTTGGGATTTATTAGTGTGGCTTTCAGGTTGTGGTCCTGGGGTAGACCAACAATAGCTGTCACTTGACAGAAAGGCCAAAAATCCTGTAATTGTCCAAGCTACAAGACTGGATGTCTCAGCAGTCCCAGTCTGGTGCTAGAGTCCTGGAGGATTCCTAAAGAGCTGTTGGTCTTCAATCTATGTTAGAATCCCAAAGAAGTAGGTTCTAATACCAGCAAAGGAATGCCTCAGCAACAGGACAAATGAACTTGCCAGCAAGGGTAAGGGCAAGCAGATTTTATTTGATTCCAGATGTAATCAGGTTGACAACCAAGGTTAGTCATCACATACCTGTACCACCAAGCCATCTTGTTGGTCCCTACCTATTAATTTTGGATATAAATAGTATTTTATTTTATTTTTTTATAAATAATATTTTAATGGTAAGTAACATCAGTATATTTTTCTTCATATACTAAAGAACACATGCAACTTACTAGAATACAGTATTTGTTTATGAGTTAGAGCAGTGGTCTCAACTGCCCTAATGCTGCAACCCTTTAATATAGTTAGTTCCTCATGTGGTGACCCCCAACCATAAAAGTATTTTCATTGCTACTTCATTTTGTTAGTGTTATGGATCGTAATGTAAATATTTGTTTTCTGATGGTCTTAGATGACCCCTGTGAGAGGGTTGTTTGACCTCCAAAGGGTTCATGACCCACAGGTTAAGAACCATTGGGCTAGAGGATTTTTTTTTCTTTTGAGACTAGGCTTCTATGTAACAGCTCTGACTGGCCTGGAACTTGCTTTGTAGACCAGGCTGGCCTCAAACTCACAGAGATCTGCCTCTGCCTCCCGGGTGCTGGAATTAAAGCCATACAACACCCCCCAGCCTTTTTTTTTTTCTTTAAGATAAAATTTACTTTAGTGAAGTGCATACATCTTTCAATGAATTCTGAAGTTTCGTCTTTGTCCATCTTCCGCTTACCTGATAGGATACAGAGTACAAGATTAATATTTCTAATCTGAAATCAGAAGTTTATAGACTCCTACCCAGTAACGTGTATGCAGACGCTCCCAAACCTAAGCAGTTCTGGAATCCCATACACTTGGAATTTGTACCGTTTAAATAAAGACCACTCAGTCTGTATTACTGTCCTGTTTCTTTCCAAAAAATCTGTTTTCTGGGTAACTCTTACTCTGATTTTTTCCTGTGTTAAGTTAATTTTGCTTATGGTAGGACTTCATATAGAATCGTAATTATGCACTTCTGGTACCAACTTTTATTCACTCAGCATATGAAATAAATCTTTTTAGATTCATCCATGATGATGTGTGTTTTTATGCCAGTAATTCTTTTCTGCTTTGATTCGGAGAAAAGCTCCTGACAGCACGTAGTTCTGTTTCTGTCTCTTACTCTTTACCATTCATTTGTCTGTCTTTTTTTCTTTTTTTGACATTATAGTAGGAGGTCTTGATATCAGGTAGTGCTGGTCCTCTAATTTTTTTTCCTTTTTCATATCTACTTGACTCTCTTGAGTCTTTTGCCTGCATATAAACTTAAGAAACAGTTTATTAATATCAACAAAAAATGTGATTTTTAGCAAGATTGTGTTTACCTGTAGACTAATTTTGGAAGACGTGATATCTTAATAAAACTAAGTTCCTATCTGTGAACAATGTTTATGATCAGTTTTTTTAACTTGTTTTTTCCTGTCAGCCTCTGTTTTTACTTTTATAGCTGCTTGCATTGCCCTTACCCTTAGAAAACTATTTTGTACCTTCAGTTCACAAATATTTGCTCATTCTCTTTAAAGTGTCCTTTAAATTTTAATTCTTTAAGCCAGTTTATTTTCTGTTGATTTACTCTGAGTAGCCAAGCACATATATACAATAGCCTTCCAGCCTGCTGCCTGATCCTCATGTAAATGGTTGTTTGCATTACCAACTTTGAAATATGATCAGGCAGAAATTGAACTGGCTTCTGTCAGAGATCAATATAAGTTCACTATCCATTTCTTTAAGAGTTATAGACATTTAACATAATGTAGCATAGACATTTAACATAATGTAGCACTGACTTCCATTATCACAGCCTGAATGAATGAATGAAATTTATGCCCTGGCAATGCTGAAGCATGCATATGCTGGGTCTGTTGAACTTGTCCGTATTGGATTTCATGGTCTAAGTTGATGAGGACGACTGACCAGGTTTCTTCCTCAAGAGGGCACCAGATCTCATTACAGATGGTTGTGAGCCACCAAATGGTTGCTGGGAATTGAACTCAGGACCTTTGGAAAATCAGGCAGTGCTCTTAACCACTGAACAATCTCTCCAGCCCCCATTATCAAAGCCTACAAAGGAAAAAAGTCTCTGCACTTAAGGAAGGCCACTCACTGCTGAATACATTCTCTTGCTAGGCAATCCCACTGTAGCATAGCAAACTTCTGGGTTTGTATAAATTACCTACATATGCCCCAGCTCAGTATTTTCATATGCCTTTTAGGGAAGCATGTCCTTTTTCACTCAGATAGTGGCTACCATATTGATTTAAACCACAGGAAAGCATGACTTGTAAATAATCTGGTTCTAATTCTTTCTGTAGAACCTAGATCAGTATTGTACTCAGGTCCTGAGTAGATGAACATAGGAAATGTAAGGACTGCCTAGCTCTCATACATAGAGATACAGTCTAGCACTAGAGTTTTCAAATGGTTTTTAAAGTGCAACCAAGGTTGAGAATTATACTTTAAAAGATATGTTATTTAAATTTACTTTTATTTCTATGAAGACACAATTAATAGCTAAACTTCTGGGGCAAACAGCCTGTCGAGCTGTCAAAAGATCCTGTGTATGTATTTAAATAGCTAAGAAAGATGCTACCCAAAATAACTTGTTGTATTTTGACTCATTTGGACATAATTATAATAATGTAAGACTTCCTCTCTTGTGTCTCCCTGTTTTCTAGGTCAGCATGGATTCCTGGTTCATTCTTGTTCTGTTTGGCAGTAGTCTAATACATGTCAGTGCCAACAATGCTACTACAGGTAAAAACTGCCATCTGAGAAGACTAGTATTTGAAATAGAATTTTGATTTTACATATAATGACCCAAATTTGAAGGAATCAGTATTTAAATATTAATGAATTTTCATTTAAATGTGATTGTGAAGCTCCTGGCAATCTCTGAATTACATTAATATTCAGATTTGTTCTGTATGCTAAAATAATTGGAGAGACTATTCTTTCCTAGAAAGTAAAAGAAATGTTAATGTTAGCATCCTGCATACTGATTATGAAGAAATAAGTGAAAAGCCTTCTTCATGCCATATACAGCAGCCCTTTGGAGGAAGTGGGAAGGGTCCAGCATTAAGAGGGTATGAGTATAGGTGGTGTCTGGTCTTGCATGTGTCCAGATGTGTGAGACATTTATTAATACTTACTACTTTGTGTCTTAACTTTTAAGCTTCTCATTCTTCATAAAACGTTTCTTTTTTTCTTTCTTTCTTTCTCTGGTGTTTGTAGTTTCACCTTCTTTAGAAATTACAAGATTAATTAAAACATCAACAACAGAATCAGTTAAGGAGGAGAATAAAACTTCAAATCCAACCTCTTCAGTAATTTCTCTTTCTGAGGCACCAACATTTAGCCCCAATCTAACTCTGGAACCCACCTATGTAACTACTGTCAATTCTTCACACTCTGACAATGGGACCAAGAGAGCAGCAAGCACGGATTCTGGAGGCACTACTGTCTCACCCAATGGAACATGGCTTCTTGATAACCTGTTTACGGACGCCAGGACAGAACCCTGGGAGGGGAATTCCAGCACGGCAGCAACCACTCCAGAGACCTTCCCTCCTGCAGGTACCAGAGTTGCTTTCTGCTTGTTCATCTCACTCTGGGCTTGTTTACCATTTTACTGTCTTTGTATATATTTTATAGCCATAAAATTCTTGAAATATATGTTAGCCAAGAAAAGTAATGACACCTCAAAAAAGGGAATTTTTAAAGATTTCTTTTAATGTGTGTGTCTGTGTACCTGTGTGTATGTGCCTGTGTCTATGTGTGTTTGTATGCATTTACGTGCAACATGTGTATGCGGGTGCCCTCAGAGGCAAGAAGAGGGTCTTGGATCCCCTGGACTTGGAATTTCAGGTGGTTCTGAACCACCTGTGGGCACTGGAAATGAAGTCCAGGTCCTCTGAAAGGACAGCAAGTGCTCTTAATAGAGCCATCCCGCCCGCCCCCATCTTGTAAGCAATTCTTTTTTTTTTTCTTTTTCCTTTTTCTTTCTTTCTTTTTTTTTTTTTAAGGTTTTTCGAGACAGGGTTTCTCTGTAGCTTTGGAGGCTGTCCTGGAACTAGCTCTTGTAGACCAGGTTGGCCTCAAACTCGCAGAGATCCGCCTGCCTCTGCCTTCCGAGTGCTGGGATTAAAGGCGTGTGCCACCACCACCCGGCAGTTCTTAATACCTGGTTAGTGTAGCACTTTCTGGAGGCTATTTTTCTGATAGGTGAGATCCTATTAGATTGGTGAGATCCACGTGTGTTTAAAGGTATTGAATTAAAAGAGGGGAGCTAGTATATAACCAAAAGACTAAAGATGAAAAGCACAGGCTGGGTAGTGAATTGGCCTTAAGAAGAAGCAGTCCATGGGGGCCACGAGGAGAGAATGAATTATCATATATGTATATACTCTTATCATTTTCATGCATGTATATGAAATGTTGGTCATCTTCATACCCTACTACCCCATCTTGTCCTTCCTACCACTAGACTGATCTTCCTCTTCCTAATGATCCCCCCTTCAGCCTTCATGTCTTTTTCTTAAGATTCGTTTTTTATGTATATGAGTGTTTTGCCTGCATGTATATTATATATGTATGTATATATATGTGTGTGTACTGTGTGCAGGTATGGTGCCCATAAAGGCCAGATTAGAGTATCAGATCCCTGGAACGGAGTTACAGATGATTGTGAGCTTCCATGTGTGTGCCGGGAACTGAACTCAGCCCCTGCAAGAGCCTCCAGTGCTCTTAATTACTGATCCATCTCTCTAGTTCCCTACTTTACAAAAGGGTTTTTTGTTTTTGTTTTTTACTTAATGGCTTAATGCCCAAAAATTTTCATTAATATTACTTACAGGAACATGCTTGAGAAGTTGTGATATGATTTAGGAGATTTGGGATTTTTTCCATTGACGTTTAAGAGTGGTTTTTTGTTTTGTTTTGTTTTCTGTGTGAATTTGGTCTGTGTTTTTACTTTGCAAATATGATATTGTTGATGTGTTAGTTGCTAGTGTTTTTTTTCCTTCATTGAAAGAATGTGAAAGTTTAAAGACAAAAAGAAAAAGATTTGAAAGTTTGCATAGAAAACTGAATTTTACTCATATTTCCGAATTCAAATGAATTTAAGAAGTCATCTCAGGAAAGGTTAATTTCCTGCATAGCTGTGAATAGTTCTCATTTTACATATTTTCATCTCCTTTTTTCCCTTAGGGTTTAGTATTTCATAGTTTGTGTTTTTCCTTCCCCACCCCCCAAAAAAACCCACTATTTTTTATCAGTTCTATCACCTTAGCTTTTTTTGCGGCGGGAGAAGGGGGGTGGGGCGGTCCGAAACAGGGTTTCTCTGTGTAATAGCCTTGGCTGTCCTGGAACTAGCTCTTGTAGACCAGACTGTCCTTGACCTCACAGAGATCTGCCTGCCTCTGCCTCCTGAGTGCTGGAATTAAAGACGTGCGCCACCACTGCCCAGCTCACTTTAGCTTTTTATTTTATTATTTTTATCTTTTCTACCTTGTTTTAGGTTTATTTTGTGCTACCTATTCAAGTTTTTCAATTAAAGCTGAATTTTTTTGTTTTTATATTTCAGACTTATTAATATTAGATGCAGTGATTTTTATGCAACATAAGTTTCAACATGCTGCATAAGTATTCCTGTAGGTAGCTACTAGCTAGGGTGCTCTCTAAGCTGCACTCCAGTTGTGGGCAGAAGGTTCCCTCATCAGGAACCATGGTATCTCATGGTATGTAGCCCTGCCAACCTAATAACAGCCTTCTTATCTGTGTGGTTATGTGTTCTCACCACTGAGAACAGAGGAAATAGAAGCAATTTCTTTTCCAGATTTTGTAACCCACACTTTCCCAAAGCTTTTGCTCACATCTCATTAGCTGAAATGTATCACACCTTGTCTTAGAAGCATAGTATTTAACCAGACAGCTTTGTACTTGGCTAAAAAACACAAAGAGGTGTTTTTATTATTTGTTTTTATTTTAATTTTCAAATTTTATCTGTGTTAATTTCCACTTTTATTGTATACTGATGAGAGAATATTGTTCTATTTGTTTTAGGGGGTCTGTTTACACTGTAGATATACCACAGGTTTCTTTAAAAATACGTATGTTTAAAAAATACGTATGTTAAGCCAGGCTGTGGTGGTGCACACCTTTAATCCCAGCACTGGGAGGCAGAGGCAGGTGGATCTCTGTTCCAGAACAGCCTGGTCTACAGAGCAAGTTCCAGGACAGCCAGAACTGTTAGAAATCCTGTCTTGAAAAAACAAAAACAAACAAAAAAGTCATATGTTAGTTTATTGGTGCTGGTTGGAGCTGCCACAGTGCAGGTATGATGGGGTCAGTTTTGCCTTCCATTGTATAGATTTTGAGGACTGAACTCAGGTTATCAGACTTTATGGCATTTGCCTTTGCCTGGTTAGCTATCTCACCAGTCCATCATAAGTTTCTAAAAACAAGCTTTTCTCTATTAGTACATGAAGTTGGGTATATATCAATTAGATTGGATCTTTGTTGTTGTTGTTTTGTATTTTGATTTGGTTGGTTTTAGTTTGGGTTGGTTGTTTTTTTTTTCTGCATCTTATTATGTGGATCTTTTATGTCTTTAAAACTTAAAATTTTAAAAGTTTACATTTCAAAAATCCAAAAGACATAATGTCTTCTGGTAGCTGATATTTATGTTTTTCCTTGAATTACTGTATTTATAATGAGTATTGGATGCTGACTGTGTGCATACTCAGGAGGAAGGAAGGAGACCACTGACTAAAGCTGAGTAACCCTAGATAATCTTGTTCCCCATTTATGCAGTGTACTCAACGTGGAGAAAATAGCCTATATTCTTGGAGCTCTTTCTTTGTTTTTCCTTAAATTGAATGACAATGTTTTCCTTTAACCTGAGTAAATGTTTCTGTTTTTTACTTGTTACACAGGTAATTCTGACTCAAAAGACAGGAGAGGTGAGCCAATCACCCTCTATCTGTTGTCCTTTTAAAAGATGTATGCTGTCCATCCGTGTTTCTTCTGTGTGGGAACCTTGTACATCCATGACTGTGTTGTTTACTGTCCTTAAATGTTTCCATATTTACCTTAGAAAAGGATAAAGGAAACAAGCATTTTATTTTTTATATAGACAACAGATCCTAACAGATTCAATGTATTTTATATATTTTTAAAATTTTATTTATGTATATGTTCTGCCTGCACATATGTCCCTGTATCACACATGTGTGCCTATTGCCCATAGAGGCAATAAAAGTGCACCAGAATGGAGTCACAGGTGATTGTGAGCCCTCATGAAGGTGCTGGAAATCAGCTCATAGTCCTCATAGCTGGGGTTCTTAGTTGCTGAGCCATTTCTACAGCCCCTTTATGTATTTTAATCAACAACAAAAAAATAATAATTGTATATTTGTCTTGTCTCCATGCTAGTATTTTACCCTTTGGTGATATATTAGGACATAATTTGTTTTATAATTTTTTTATTTTGTATGTATGAGTGTTTTGCCTTCGTGTCTATCTGTGCACCATATGTGCCCAGTGCCTCTGAAGGCAAGAAGACACCTGATCCTCTGGAACTGGAGTTACAGATCATTGTGAGCCACCTTGTAGGTGCTGAGAATTGAGTCCAGGTTCTCTGGAAGAGCAACAAGTGCTCTTACCCACTGAGCCATCTCTTTAGCCCCTAAGGCATAATTTGTAAGAATTAGTTGATTTCTGGCTTTTAGTCTGCTATTATCTAAAAATTTTTGTTTCTTATACTTTTTCTCTTACTCTATAAAATGGTGTCATCTCATGGCTTTTAGGGATTTTTCAACATCCTAATGCAAAGCTCCCACAGCCCCAGATGATGTGTTAGCTACTTTTCTGTTGCCGTACAACACAGTGATCAAAACAACTTAGAGCTTATTGTGACTTACAGTTCCAGAGGAGTAAATGTCTGTAGTAGTGAGCAAGGCATGGTGGCAGGGTCAAGAGGCTGAGAGACCACCTCTCAGCAACACACAAGAAGCAGAAATCAAGAACAGGAAGCAGGACAAGGCTGTAAACCCCAGTGATGTTCTTTACCCAGCAAAGCTGCACCTCCTAAAGGTTCTGTAATCTCCCCCAAACAGTACACCAACTGGGCACCCACATTTCAAATAGATGATTCTGTGGGGGACATTTCTCATTCAGACAAACACAAATGCTCTATCTGTGATCTAAGCTAGACTCTGAATTTCTGGGTTGTATTTCTGTACAAATGTCAAGTTTTATATAGGATGACAATAATAAGACTGCTAGGAAAGATTGGGTTGGAGACAAGAGGCAGAGACAGAAGAATAAGTCATCCATTCTAAAAATGTTCATTAGATCTGAATTTGAGAAATGAATACCTATTAAGGAATATTTTCAGGACTTGGGTTTGGGATGTTTGTTTGTTTGTTTGTTTTTGAGCCAGTCTTTTGTAGTCTTGGGCTGGCCTCAATTTTACATAAAGCTGAGGATGATCTTGAACTAATGTTTTCACTTCTGACTCCAAAGTGCTGAAATTGAATATCTGCACCACCATGCCCAGTCTAGTCTGCGTGTGTGTGTGTGTGTGTGTGTGTGTGTGTGTGTGTGTGTGTGTGAGAGAGAGAGAGAGAGAGAGAGAGAGAGAGAGAGAGAGAGAGAGAACTTCAAGTTGCTCTCCACCTTATTTTTTGAAACAGGCTCATTCCCTAGACCTGAAGCTTACCGTTTCAGTTAAACTGGCCTGCCAGTGAGGCCCTGGGAATCTACCTGACTCTAGCTGCAGCTCTGGGGTTCCGGGCCTGTGCTACCATACTACCATACTTGGGCTTTTTGCTTTGGTTGTTTTGTTTTGCTTTTCAAGACAGGGTTTCTCTGTAGCTTTGGGGCCTGTCCTGGAACTAGCTCTTGTAGATCAGGCTGGCCTTGAACTCACAGAGATCCACCTGCCTCTGCCTCCCGAGTGCTGGGATTAAAAGCGTGCGCCACCACCGCCCGGCTTTTGCTTTGTTTTTTAACCAGTGCATTGGATATCCAAACTTGGATCTTCATGATTGCATAGTTAGCACTTTACCCACTGATTCACTACCTAGCCTCATCATTTTCTGTTTTTCAAATCAAACTTTTTCAAATTCTGTTATTTAACCATATATCCAGTTTTCATTGTGTAGTTTGAAGGCCCACTAAGTAGGGAGTATTTGCATCAGAGAAGCGGACACTCTAAGTCTGTATGTAATTTTTAAGTAAATTGTTGTAGTTTATTTAAAAATGCTGTGAAAAGAAGTTTCATTCAACAAGGCTCACATAGGAGGTTTATTGGAAGAGGAGAGAGAAGGGGCAGAGACCGGTCCCTGGGGACAAGAGTGGTGGAAGAGAAGGAAGAGAGAAAGAATCGGGAGGTGGTCAAGGCCCACGTTTTAAAAGGGAATGTAGTTAATGACTGCAGCTGAAGATGTATCCTGTAAGGACCCCAAGGGCAGGCCAGTACAAATGCCTGAGTACTAACAGTGTTCATCTGTCATTGTGTTTGTACTATGTAAGGCTTCCTCATCTTTCTAGCTCCCACTATCCTAAACTCAGCCACCAAAAACTGAATGAATGGAATGGCCTCAATGCTCAGACTCCCATCAGATATAGAACTTAATGATTTTATAATGCAAGTATCTTACATTTGTTTTCTAAAACTGCTCTTTTAACCCTTTATAGTAAAGTTATAAGTCAGAATGCCAACTTCAAGATTAAAGCCAAAAGCTTTTTGAGAAATGAGTCAACTATTTAGAAATAATTTGTACTATAACTTATGCAAATGAATTAAAGGTTTTAAGTCCTCATGCATAGGTCTTTGGGGTGCTTTCAAACAAAAACGGCTGGTGGCTTAGTTTATTTAAAGTTGAGACAGTGTCTCACGATTTGGCCTGCCTGGCCTGAAACCAGGTAGACCAGGCTGGCCTTGAACTCCCAGAGACTGGCCTGCTTCTGTCTCCTGAGTGCTAGGCGTGCGTTGCCATTCCCTGTATAATTAGAGACAGGGAAGATTTCTTGTCTTTGAAGTTTAGGAAACTGATTATTTTCTTGTGTCTTTTTTTTTTTTACTGTATTACAAATTACTTTGGTATAACTATGCTTTTAAAATGACTTGGCGACTAGGATGTAACTGAGTGGAAAAGCACTTGTGCAATTTGAATGAGGCTTTAGATTTTATCACTAGCGCTGCCCCCACACCCATTACGGTAACATAAAATTGACTGTTTTGATTGTTTTTAAGTATACAGTAACATTAGATGTAATTATATGTACCTCATCATTGTGTAAACATCTCCAGAATTTTTGGATGGTTTTGAGACAGGACCTTACTATCTATCTCTATCCCTCACAGGTCTGAAACTGACAACAGTTTTCTACCTTAGCCTGTCAGGTGCTGCTGGCATTTCAGGAATCAGGCACCATACTGGGCTTTTAAGAAATTTTTTTAGGTGTGTTTGTTTTATTGTATGTGTGTGGATGTCAGGCCCCATGGAGCTGCGTTACAGATGATTGTGAGCCACCATGTGGGTTCTGGGAATCCAGCCCTAGTCTTCTGGAAGAGCAACCAGTGCTCTTAGACATTGAGCCATCTCTAGCTAGCACTAGAACTTTAAAAACATACATTGTATATGTAGTGTGTGTTTATGTATGTATGGGGCATGTGTGTCATAGGTGGAGGTCAGAGGACAACTTTCAGGAGTCAGTTCTCTGCTTCCCCAGTGGGTTCCAAGAATCAAAACTTACATTGTCAGTCTTGCTCAGCAAGTGCCTTTACCTACTGAGCCATCTTGCCAGATCCCAAAGCATCTCAAATTAAAACCTTTTAACTATTAAACAAGAATATTCCATTTTATCATTCTTCTGATAACTATTTTTATTTCTGTCTCTATGAGCTGCTTTATTTCTACATTAACTGGTTATTATTCCTATACTGTCTGTATTTATCAACTCTTTCATTAGTCATGAACCGTACTATTTTCCTGATAACTTGTCTATTTTACTCATTCATTCAGAACCTTTCCTGACCTCTTGTCTTAAATGTAATACTCCCACCCCAATCCATCTTCCACTCCTCATGGCATGGGTTAGATTTCATTGTTTATGGTCTTCACTAAAATATGTTTCATAAAGGCAAAGATTTTTTGTTACTGCTAAATAATCTGGATTTACTATGGATGTACTATTAGATAAAATAATCCATGGCTTGTTATGAATGGATTATTAGATGATAGCTGTAGGTTTTGTTTTTTGTGGCACTGGGGATCATCAAATTCAGGGCCCTGCACATGGGAGGCAAGTGCTCCCCTAAACTCATTGAGTATATCTAGCAATTGTGTAACATAAAGACTTCCATTGGATTCCAGCTCCAAGCAAACCAGAAAAAGCATTTATGAGTCAATCAGGGAAAGGTAACCAGTATCTGGTCTTAGACAATACTGAGGAATTAGTGTTTGTTTTGGTTTTTCGAGACAGGGTTTCTCTGTGGCTTTGGAGCCTGTCCTGGAACTAGCTCTTGTAGACCAGGCTGGTCTCGAACTCAGAGATCCACCCCTGCCTCTGGCTCCCGAGGGCTGGGATTAAAGGAATGCGCCACCACCGCCCGGCTAGTGTTCTTTTAAGGTTAGGATAAAATTTGCTGGGACTGGAAAGATGGCTCAGTGGAAAGATGACTGCTCTTCCAGAAGCAGTCAATTCCCAGCACCCACATGGCAGCTGACAACTGTTCTAATTTCAGGGGTCCCTACACCCATGGCAAAACACATAAAATAAGAATTAATTAATTTTTTTTTAAAAAAGAATTGTTGCTGGGCAGTGGTGGTGCACACCTTTGATGCCAGCACTTGTGAACCGGAGGCAGGCTGATTTCTGAGTTCAAGGCAGTCTGGTCTACAGAGTGAGTTCCAGTGCAGTGAGGGCTACACAGAGAAACCTTGTCTCAAGAAACAAAAAAAAAAAAAAAAGAAAAAAGAAAGAAAGAAAAAGAATTATTTGTGGGTGATTAATTATCCAGAACTGAGTGGTCAGCCCCTAGAAACATATGTGCAGGCACAACACTGAACAGACTTAGCAGTCTGTAATTTCTGTGTTGATTTGTTTATATGTATATGCAACAATGGGTAAAGAAGAGGAGGCTGTGAATTTGGATGAGGGAGATGGGATAATGGACATCTTACATAGGAGATTTATTTAGAGAGGGGAAAAATGATGTGATTATATTTTAATTAAATAAAGTAATGAATTGTTACCAGGTTGATAAAATGACTCAGTAAAGGTTCTTGTCACCAGACCTGTTGACCTGAGTTCAATCACCAGTATCCACATGGTGGGAAGAGAGAACCAACTCCTACAAGTTGGCCTCTGACCTTTACACATTCACTGTGACATGCTTGCATGCTCACACAGACATATGCAAACCAATGTAATAATTTTTTTAAAAGAATCTTTATGATCCAGGTGTGGTGGCATACACCTTTAATCCAAGCACTCCGGAGGTGAGGCAAATTGATCTCTTTGAGTTAAAGATCAGCCTGGTCCACAGAGCAAGTTCCAGGACTGCACACAGAGAAACCCTGTGTCGAAGAATCTTTGTGATATGTGCTCATAATTGCCATTGCTTAAGTGGAGGGTATTTATTGGTCAGCTCTTTTCAATTGTGATTTTTCTCTCACAGTACATTTATTAATGTATGGAAACTTTTTTGATTGTCACAGTTAGGATGTTGCTGCTGGCATCTAGTAGTGGAAGCCAGGGATGTTTTAAAGATCCTACAGTGCATACTTTAGACTACCACAACAAAATGTCTTGAATGTGAGGTTGAAAAACCTTGATATAGATGGAAAAAACTTGGTGTATTGATAATGGTGAAGTAAAGTGGTGATACTAGAGGGCTTGTGTAGTGGTCTCTTTAACAGGAACGTTTTTGCTTTACTAAAATTTTAAAGCCCATGCAGCCCAGAGTGGTGGCACATACCTTAATCTCAGTGTTCAGGAGGCATAGATAGGAGGACCTCAATGAGTTAGGCCAGTCTAGGCTACATAGTGAGGCTCTGTCTTGACAAAAAAGGAAGAACTATGTGTCATTTACATTTTGTTTTTGTATGTGTGTATTCTCAGTGAGTAATAGATTTATTTATACAAGAATATGGTAATTTTGCCAAATTTAATAGGAGAGATTAAATATTTGATAACTTTTCCCTCCCCACCTTTTTGTTGTTTTTTCATTTTTTGAGACAGGGTTTCTCTGCATAGCCCTGGCTGTCCTGAAGCTTACTCTGTAGACCAGGCTGGCCTTGAACTCAGAGATCCTCCTGCCTCTGCCTTCTGAGTACTAGAATTAATGGTGTGTGCCATCACTGCTGGGCTCCTTACCTGTTTTTAAAACATAATACTGTAAGATGAGCCCAGTTCCCAACACAGCTCCTAAAAGTGAGTTCTTGGTTGTCTGAAATTATGATAGATATTTGCTGATCTTACATAGATTCATCAAGTCAAGGTAGGATCTTTTATGTGTCCTTAACAGTTATGGTCTTTGCACTGAGGCAAATGCCCCATTTAAAGCTGAACCCTTATGCTCAACTTGTCAACTTGTGCCTTCTGAATCTCTGGATCTCTGGAGACATTGTACTCCACTAGGTCTAGGGTACTTGTGCCTTCTGAATCTCTGGATCTCTGGAGACATTGTACTCCACTAGGTCTAGGGTACTTGGGAGAGAGTATGCAGGGACACAGGCTTATACTTGAAAAGTGACATCTTGACTTTGTATTTTTTTTTTTTAAACACTTGCAACTTTCTGTAAGAAACTTTCTGTAAAGCACTATTCTCCCAGCTAAGTTTGGGGAGGGGAGGCACAACAGCTTAGCCTGTGAGTACTCTGGGCTGACAAGCCAGGTCAGGGTGGTCTTCACCCTTTCCTCTCCATCCCAACTGGCACAGTTTAAGCTATTTCTAGGCCTAGGCTAGTGAAACTAGTATTTAATTTTCAACTGGAAGGTTTTTGGCTCTGACTTGTCTCTTTAGTAGTGGATTCCTCTCTTTTGTCTTGAAATCCCTCAAAGTTCTAGCCTACAAATACTGCCCTTTGCTCCCTCTCAGATATGTTCTTGTTTCATTAGTATTTTTATATTTCTTCTATCTTTTTATATGTTTGCGGGAAAGAAAAAGATAAGTTTGTGGTCTAGAAATGTAGTGTAGTTGATTTTTCTTTGGGTCACCAGCTCACAAATAATGACACAGAGACTTTTTAATTATGAAAGCTCGGCCTATAGCTTAGGCTTGTTCCTAACTACTTCTTATAACTTACGTTAACCCATTTCTATTAGTCTACATCCTGCCATGTGGCTCGTGACTGTTAATTCTCCTTCTGCATGTCCTGCTTCTTCTGTTTCTGTCTAGCAATTCTGCCTCTCTTCTCTCCAGAGTTCTCTCTCTATATAAAAGTTCCACCTAGCTATTGGCTGCTCAGCTTTTTATTACACTAATCACAGCAATACATCTTCACACAGTGAACAAATATCCTACAACAGGGGCTGGAGAGATGGCTCAGAGGTTAAGAGCACTGACTGCTCTTCCAAAGGTTCTGAGTTCAATTCCCAGCAACCACATGATGGCTCATAGACATCTGTAATGAGATCTGGTGCCCTCTTCTGGCGTGTCAGCAGACATACAGTCAGAACGCTGTATACATAATAAATAAATAAACCTTTAAAAAAAAGTATCCTACAACAATGTAGCTCATCTGATAGAGTGATGCTTAGTTTGGTTTGATCCACAGCACCATATAAACCTGGTACAGGGTAGTGACTGTAATTCTAGTGCAGGAGGGAGACGGACCTGGAGGCAGGAGGATCAGAAGTTCATAAAACTGCATAGTGAGGGGGCTGGAGAGATGGCTCAGTGGTTAAGAGCATTGCCTGCTCTTCCAAAGGTCCTGAGTTCAATTCCCAGCAACCACATGGTGGTTCACAACCATCTGTTATGAGGTTTGGTATCCTCTTCTGGCCAGCAGGCATACACTCTGGCAGAATATTGTATACAAAATAAATAAATAAACAAACAAAAAAAAACTGCATAGTGAGTTTGAAGCTAGCCTGGGCTATGTGAGACCCTGACTCAAACAACAACAACAACAAAAATAAGCTTGTAGGCACAGCCATTGTCTGTTTTGATTTGGTTTTGTTGAGACAAGGTTTCAGTTTAGCCCAGGCTGGCTTCAAATTAGTGACAATCCTCTTGCCTCAGCTTCCCAAGTGCTGAAATTATAGATGTGAACAATCATGCCTGGCTCTTACTCACTGTCTTGAGCCAGATTTCTCTAGTTACCTCCTTATACTACCTCATATACTGCCCTTTATGGTTGGAATTTAGCAAACACATGTTTTCCAAGTAGATCACTCTGTGCGTATGTATTTATTTTGAAACAGGATCTCATGTAACCCAGGATAGCCTCTCATTATATATCTGAGGCTGGCCTTGACTCTTGATCTTTGTGCCCCCTCCCCAAGTGCTGGGATTACAGATTACCATTACACCCAGCTTCACTAATTCTTTTTGTTTGTTCTCAAACACCTGACTCCTGTGTTTGAGATCCTCTGTGTTTTACATTACACAAAGAAATAAAACTAATATGCTTGCCCTGGTGATTTATGACATAAAGGAGGAATGCTTGTTACCTATAGTCAAGTAAGTAAATAACTACAAAGTATGAGAGGTCTTATCGAGGGAAATAATGTGTCTCTATGAGAAAATACAGACAGGGCATGATGGCACACACCTCTGGCCTTAGGTACTTGGGAGGCTGAGGCGGGCAAATTGCTTGAGTCCAGGAGTTCTAAGCTGTAATGCACTGTATCAGCTGGGTGTGCATCGATGTGGTGACCTCCTGGGAGAAAAGCTGTTGAGGAACTTATTTCAGAAATGATAAATTTAGTATTAGGATGCCAGAGTAGACCTTCTGGGGAAAGTAACATTTGCAAATCAGGACTTGATGAGTAGGTGAACTAGGCAAAGAATGGAGGGAGGCCATATGAATCAGAAAAGTAATTGTTCAAAAGCATAAGAGTGAATGCCTTCAGCTTAAAGATGCCAGTGGTTAAAGGTTGGTGATGAAAAGGAAGAGTGGCAGGAGGCAGTGCAGGTAGGAGCTACTTACAAGTTGTTGTAGAGCAGGACAAGATCAGGCTTCATTCTAATAGCTGTGGCAGTCAAAGAAGAGACAGTAGAGGTCGGGCCTAGACTGTAACAACAGAGAGTGGAAAAGAGGCAGACATGTTTGATGTATTGATTTGTTGGGAAACAATAATCTAAGTGTCGCACAAAGAAACACAAAGTAAAAGTAAGCCAGCAAGAGAGTTTATTTTTGCAAAAAGAGTGTGCCTTGGCACTAACTGGTGTAGCAAGCACACTCTTGGGCAAGACGTGCATTTAGTTTTTATTCTAACACAGGCAGTGACTGTTTCATCCTCCTGGTGGGAGCTCAACCTTACAATCTGACATGATTGGCTAATCTATAGGAAGAAGAAGGGTGTGATAGTCAAGTCTCAGAAATGTCTATTGATTGCACACGGACATGTAATGAGATAGAAGAGTTTTGTGGAATGTTAACCCTTTCAGGGCCAGCTATTTTTGATGGAAGAAAAAAAATGTTTCTCAGGGGTTCCAACCCTAAAAGAAACTGCTTGCAGCTGGGTCGGTAAGAGAAGGTGTGCATGAAGAAGTCAAGGGGATTTCTACATTTCTTCCTTGAGCAGCAGGAGGATTAGAATGCTAGCTGCTGAATGGTAAAAGCATTTGTAATGCAGAAATTTGATGTTGCTTATGGAGGATGTGAAGCTGAAAATGGAGGTGGCCAGTAGGTAGTTGAGAACCAAGCAATGCAAATAGGGGAATTTCTGTCCTCATTTGAAATTACAGGCATCTGATCAGATAGTAGATTGAAAATAAGAGAGTGTCCTAGGATACAACCCTGAGAAGTATCTGCAGTCACAGAGCACTGCTGTTGGAAAAGGAAACTGGAAAAGGAGACAAATGAAACAGCCAGGGGAGTTCATCATAGGGAGAAAATGCTTCAAGGAGGAGGGAACGATCATCCAGTGTAAATGGTCGTTTTAAAATGGGAATCACATACAGCAATGTTTGAAATTTACCATCAATAGAAAAATATGGTAGACATTTTCTATCCCTTTAGGCTGGGATGGTGGTGCTTGCCTCCAATCCCAGACGTTGGGAGATAGAATGAGGATTGTGAACTCTGGGCTGCACAGTGGTACCTACTTCCAGTCACACACACACCTCCCCACCCCACCCAAAAAAAACCCTCCACATTTCTCCCCAACTATTGTTCCTTTTATTTGCATATATACCCTGATGTAAAGGTCCTCATAAAATGAGAGGGTGTGCTCCTCTCCCCTCTCTCTATCCTCCTTTCATTCCATTTAGGCTTTCTTACCCAAATTCAAAAGAAACTACCCCAAAAACTCACCAGTAGCTGTCATCTGGTCAAGCCAGTTTCATTTCTGTTTTCATCTTACCCTGTTTGAATTCGTTTCTCCTTCGTTGGAGACTGGTTTTGGTTTTCTGCTGAGATGACTTCCTACCTAGTGGCTGCTATTATTCCTAAGTCAGTTTAGCAGAACTTTTAAACAAAGGAAAGTTCAATTATGTCCTTTCTGTTTTAGTCTTCCAATAATATTTTGAATTAAAGCCACACTTGCTGCCATGACCTATAAGTTTTCTGGCTCCTGACTATCTCTCCAGTTTCAGCTTGTATCACACTGGCCTTTGTGCTGTTTCTTGAACCTGCCAAACTCCTTACCAGCTGATGAATCAGATGAAAATATGACTATTTCTGTTAGATTTGGTGATTGCTGTTGGTCCTTGCTGAGCAGCTTCAGTGGAGCACTAAGTAGGAGTCAGTATAAATGGGTCAGTATAAAAGGTAGCTGAGACAGAGGATAAGTGAGGTCAAGAAGATAAAGTGTTTGAGATGACAGCAGTGGACATAGTCCAGAGATCACCTGGCAGGATTGGCCTTCACATAAAAGGGGCATACCCTCACAAAAAGCAAAGAAACTCGGGTGGGTTGTGTGGTTTGTAATATGGAGTAAAAGTGGAGTCCTGACCTGGTCTGCTGCATGAGAAATGTGGCTAGGTACTGAGCTCAGGCCTGTGGAATGGAGGGAGGGCTTGACGCTCTACTTTAGCCAGACTCTGTTGTGGTTGGCCTCCTGGCAAAGGGCAGCTGAAGAGAAAAGATATAGAAAGTAGTAGAAGGGAATAGGAAGTACATGGCAGCTTCTGATGCATGGTGCATGTGGATCTAGCAGCATCTCCTTATTTAATCATACTCCCTGTGCCAGGAAATCACTAGGGTTTATGTTAGAACAATCTTTTTTCTTCCTTCTCCTGTTTTTTTCTCTAGGTGGAGCTCATTGAGACTAGGAAGTGTGATGTTGGTCCTACATTCCTGACCTGCCAGTATTTGTATCTCAATTTGTATCTTTGAATGCTTTCTGTATGCTATGTTTTGTTTGAGCTCAAATGATATAGCAATGAAAGAGGCTCTGACTTAAATGACAAATTTTATCCCAATACAGTTATCCCAATGTGGGAAGTCATAGAGTAAATAAATGCATGGTATATCAAAGACAGGTAGGACCCTACCCAATGGCCCTAATGTGGCAGAGGTATTCTTTTCTCATACACTCTAGCACATGTACTTGCTCCTTGCTCTTTTGTGTGTGCATTTCTGTACACATCCCTTCTATTTCTCATTTTGTTCTCTTGGTTTCTGTGTGTGTGTGTGTGTGTGTGTGAGAGAGAGAGAGAGAGAGAGAGAGAGAGAGTTTCACATCCTACCATCTGCAGAAATCTTTAATGGGTGGTGTGCCCCAACCCCCGCATCAGTGTGTCTTCCTGAGCTTCCAGGTTGAGCCCTTCGTTGCATGACACAGTTATCACCTGTTCTTTTCTCTTGGTTTCAGATGAGACACCAATTATTGCAGTGATGGTGGCCCTGTCCTCTCTGCTAGTAATCGTTTTTATTATCATAGTTCTGTACATGTTAAGGTAAGTGTGTTAATGTTACTTCATTTGCTTAGAATATCCTGATAACCCCTGTGTCTCAGTAAGCCCACACAGTCCAGAAGACAGTAGGCTAAGGACAATGCGTAGGGTAGAGGGACAGTGACTCGTGCTAGTGCTTATATTAAAGTACTACTTAGAGACTGTTTCTAAACTGCAGTCTTCCTTAAGACCTAGGCTCTCTCCCTTTGCTTTATCTGTCCAAATCAAGTCTCCTAATTCTAGCTGAGACTAAAGCCTAGAGTAGAGCATTGGTTTAGAGATGAAGACGTGGGTACTATCTAATCAGTGACAGGTGTTTGAAGATCTTCAGCTCTGTCCTTTGAAACAACCTCTTAAAAGGCCCCTAGTAAGATTATATGCACACAAAAAAACTTACTTTGTTTCTAGCTGAGGCTTTGTCCCCAAACCTCTCTAGGACCTCTGGTCTTTGTCTTGTAGGCAGATCTTAGGAGTTAAAATATTCCTCTGCCTGACCTTTCAGAAGCCTCTAGATAATGAACAGAAGCTAGGAGGGAAACCTAAGAGAAAAAAGAATGTGGTTCATTTGTGCTCTTCCTCATGAAGCTACTGCCCTGATGATCTGGGTTTAACTCTTGCTTTATCTTGAACCCAGCCTGCTCTGTATTCCCTTGGTTCTGCAGGAATTAAGAGAGGGATCTGTGTACCTGGCTCCATTAAACCTGTGTTCACTCATTCTAGAGCTCTGGATTTCTCCCCATGACTCCTAGGCTGCACTGAGAAAACACCAGGATTTTTGTTTCATAAAGATCTTACTATCCCATCCTGTCCCACCCATTCTACCACACTCTTACACACACACACACACCACTATATTACACTTGTCTGTATTCCACCTGTTATGGCTGAGCACTCAAGTGTGTGATGGAGCTGAAGCTACTCAGAGGAACCAGGAGGGTCAGAATATAGTGTTGTTTCTGCTGGACTTTAGGATGCTGAGTGTAAGGAAGACTATACCAAGGTGCTTGGTCAGCACAAGGAGCTGCCTCAGACATGCCTGACTTGTGTTTCTTTTTTAAAAAGTTTAATTTGACAGAGAGATTTAGAAAGGTATAGTCAATAACGGGAATACAAAGACAGTGATTTACCTCTTTGCCTAGTTTTTCATGACAGATATTCCTCATTAGGTTTAAGAAATACAAGCAAGCTGGGAGCCATTCCAATTCTTTCCGCCTGTCAAATGGCCGCACAGAGGATGTGGGTAAGGCACGGGGAATGTCTGAAGAAGGAAAGCAAGAAATGAACATTTCTCCCCATCCTTTTTTATTTATTTTATTTGTGTATATGTATACACACGTGCCATTGTGTGCTTGTGGAGATCAGAGACCAACTTGCAAGAGCTGTTTCTCTCCTTCCATCATGTGGATTCTGGGCGTCCAATTGAGTCCTTCAGACTTGCTGACAAACACCTTTTACTGATGGAGACATATCCCTGTCTCTTTTCCCCATCTTTTCAAAAGAATGAGACCATTAGTCTCCACAAAAGGGACTGCATCTATCTCCAGGGCCCCTAATTTACCTTCCCTTTTATACTGCAGAGCCCCAAAGTGTACCACTTCTGGCCAGGTCTCCAAGCACCAACAGGAAGTACCCACCACTGCCTGTGGACAAGCTGGAAGAGGAGATTAACCGAAGAATGGCTGATGACAATAAGCTCTTCAGAGAGGAATTCAATGTGAGTCCTTTGTTGTTAACAAAGAGGAAGGGAGACCTAAGGTCTGGTCTTTTGAGTCATGAGATATAAAATAGATTCTAATGGATAATGGGTAAGGAATGTTTTTTACCAGGTTCATCTTGCTCCTTTCCTATATAATTATGGAAAGTTTTTTAAAAAAGAAATTGCTTCACCTCCCTCATCTACCCATCCATTCATTACTGATTAGTTCACTCATCGTCATGTCTAGTAACTCATTTGTTTAATACTTACAAGCTTCTTATAGGTACCAGGTAATATTCTAGGTGCCATGGATATAATACGGAGCAAAAACAAATCCAAATCCCAGTTTCAAAGAAATCTCCACCCTCTTGGGAAACTCTATTTATAAGAATAAAGCTTTCACATCTAAACTTGAAGAAAAAAAAAAAAGAATAAAGCTATCTATAAAGCCAAACAATTCGAGCCATAGTCTATAGCAGGGATCTGGACTGTTATATAGCAGATAATGGGAGTGGATTGATGTAAAAAGTAGTGGCTACAGCAGAATGCTGAGTATTGAGATTTGTGTTTTCATGTCTCTCAAGGAAGCAGAATGAGCATCAACCAGCAGCTGATGATCCTGGGTCAAAAATTTCCTTCCTGAGTGTGCAGCTCAATGATAGCTTACCTAGCATGTACAGGCCCTAGGCTCATTCCTCAGTACTATGGAAAAGGGTAGGATAGACTTTAACCAATTCTGGCTTACAGTCATGTATTCCCAACCACTTGGGAGGCTGAGGCAGGAAAGCCACAGGTTGAAGGCCAGCCTGGACAACTTAGTAAGCTGCTGTCTCAGTGGAGTCTGTAGCTAGTATTTAAGCACAATTTCCTTGAAGAAGCAAGGAGAGTAGAGAAAGTGAAGTGAGGCGACAGAAATAGCAGGAGCAAGCATCTGGGTAAGAGAAGGCATATTCAGAAGATTTTTAAAGGGTTGCATGGCAAAAGAGCAATGCTGTCTAGCTACTTCCTTCTAACTGAGCCATTCCTTCATGAGGAGAGGAGAAAAGATCATTAAGACTCAGGAAGCCCAGCTGCCTGTGCTCCTCTAGAGAGCTCCAAAGAGGCACCTGAGTGGTCTCTTGTGCTGGGGTGAGCCCTTCCATGTTTCAGCTGCATTCAAGTCATCCATAGTCCTACCCAGTAAACTTACTGGTTCACTCTGCTCAACTTGGATAGAATCGTTTCTTTATTCTGTCTTTGGTGCCCTATCTGGCATGAGTAGACATTTATTCATGTCTTCCAAAGAAAAGTCCTATAACAGGGAGTAGTAGGGGAAAAACTGAGAAAAGGCTAGTACATACCACTCAGCTGAGTAAAGCAGAAACCTGTGAACTAACCAGATTTGTATTTTGAAGAAAAAAAAAAAAAGATTCTGTTTGCTATCTGGAGAACAGCCTGAGGGGACCAGGTTAGGATCTGGGAATGCAGCTAGTCTGCAACATTTGTTACGACTAGTAGTAGCTTTAATAATTATCATGTTAGATAATTATTAAAGAGAGGGAATAGATTTAAGGACAGAGAAGAGTAATTCCAAGACTGTTGGCTTCCTTGGACTTTTCGCTTTGTGTCATGTGTCATCTTTGTCTTATAGGTAGGCTCCTCTCATAATGCCAAAATGACTACCCCAGCTCTAGGCATAGTACGGAGATACAGTCAGGTCCACTGGAAGAATGATGACTGTTTCTGGAGACGTCTTTTTGCCACATGCTCCTTCTTAAAGTAGTCCTGGGTAGGGGAGAGAGTTCCTGCAGCTGCCTAAGGTCAGTGCAGATTATCTCTGTTCCAAGCATATAACCCCATAAGGGACTTCAGAGTCAAAGAGGAAAAGAGGCTGGGGATCTGGCTCACTGTAGAATGTTTGCCATTCGGGTCTGAGGACCTGAGTTTAGATTCCCACCTATGTGAAAAACTGGGCACTTTACTATACTCCTTTAATCCCAGAGCTAGGAAGGTAAAGACCTCCTGGAGCTCCCTGGCTGGCCGGCCTAGTTGCTATTTCAAAATAAGAAAATTAAAAAAAAAAAAGATAAAGAGTGAATGAGAAAGACACCCATTATCCTCTTCTGGCTTACACATGCACACACAAATATCATACACAGGACAAAAAGAAAAAGAAAAGTGGCCATTTAGGTGGTCATATCAACCTCTTTTTTTTTTCAAGTTTTATTTATTTATTATATATAGTGTTCTGTCTGTGTATATGCCTGCAGGCCAGAAGAAGGCGCCAGATCTCATTACAGATGGTTGTGAGCCACCATGTGGTTGCTGGGAATTGAACTCAGGACCTCTGGAAGAGCAGTCAGTGCTCTTAACCGCTGAGCCATCCCTCCAGCCCCATATCAACCTCTTATAACTGCTCTACCACTGAAGGGCTTAGGTTCAGATTTATATCTTCAGAAAAATCCCTGGCTTCAATGTAAGTAGAAAAGAGCAAAGACCTAAAGCCCACACTCATTTACCAAGTAAGAGTTAATAGAGTAATCCAGACCTCTTATTTTGTTTTAAACTGTTGGGAAAAGAGCACCATTTAACACTCATTATTGATTGAGAACATTTGGCACATCCCACCAGACAGTCTCACAGATGGGACTGTGGTAGACATTGTACTGTTCTGTAATCTGTAATACCAACTGCTTCTGGATGATGGTGTGTGTGATCCTATTGACATACTTCTTTGTAAAATTAATTCTTTTTGGAAATAATATCCCCTGAGACACCATAATAAAACATTCTGGTAAATCCTTGGAGAGAAGTCCTAGAGGCATAATAGACGAGAGAGAGAAAAGAAAATAGCCATTGGCTAGCATGTTCACGAGCTCATCAGGCCAGTACTGGGATAGCAAGGGAGCATAAACCTTTTTTCTTTGTTCCTGTTAGAACCTAATCTCCAGTGAGATGGTGTGATAGCATACTTAAAGTTCTCTTTGCTGGGAGAATTTCTCCTTACATTCTTTTAGAGCTGTCAATGAAGTATGTACTCTCCAGCAGTCTACTTCTGTCCAGCTTGGACCAACATAACACAAGAGCCAACTATACACCAGAGCAGATTCTTTTTCTCTTAGTCATCTGTTGACATCAACAAGAAGTCATAAATGTCTTTTGAAGGAGAAGGACCTGTGGCATGTGGCAGGTCTTCTGTGTACATTGCTTCTATCTGTGGTGGAATTCTGCAAGTATATCCAAATTTGTAACTTATGAATCACATAACTAATTTATGACAGGAAGCTACCTTGTATCAAGTAAATAGTTTTCACTCTGATGCTCAGTCCTAAGCTAGGAGTGGTGGTCTTGCAGACAAGATCATGTACTTTCCCCTTTATGAGGTTTTTTATCTTAGCTGTCATATTCAACCTTGCTATGCATGTTTTAGAGTCCCGCAGAACCTGCTAGGACCAGTTTTGCCTCAGCCTAGATCAGTTCTTTTCCGATCCCTCAGTAACTAGATCAAAGAAGGATAGCCAGCATCTACTGTATCCTTTCTCCAAGATTCAAAATGGCCAAACAGTATTGCTCCTTTACTGGGGGAGAGATGGTGAGGATAAGGAACAAGAGCTTGTCCTTTATGTCATAGAAGGTAGCCTGGCATGTCTACAGCTTTGACTTTTGGAAAACTTGGCTTAAGTCACAAGCCAATTGTGGGTTTTGCTTTGTTCTGTTCTGCTTTTATGTCCACCATGCATATCTAAAATCCATAATTTCCTGTTCTATCAGCTTGGCAGCATTAGTGTGATGGTCAGGTTAATGTCCTAAGAGACAAAATATGTGGCCACAGCATAGGTAGATCAGGGCTGTTTACCACCGTGGCCACTCTTTTACTGAAAGGGGGGGAAAACAGCTTCAAATAATGTGCTCAACTTTAAAAGAGCATGTACAAAGATTTTTCCCATTGTTACAGAGATTCCAGGTAGTGGGGGTTCTGTGTTAGGAAGGAAAGTTACTGGAAAGCCAGCTGTTAACTCTGCAGCTCCAGCTGATAACTGACTTGGTTTATCATAATCTAGTATTGATTTGATTTACTTTTTTACTGTATAGCCCAGGCTGTCCTGAAATTTCCTATGTAGCCCAGTCTAGCCAGGAACTCAAGATCTTCCTGCCTCAGCTTCCTGAGTTCTAGCAGAGCTGGAAGTGCTAAATAGGCATGCACCATCACACCCAGCTCCCGTGGACCTGGTCAAAGACCATGAGGCCTTTGTGTTAGTTGTTTGGTACTCTCTCTCTCTCTTTTCCTTTCTTTCATCTTACAACCAAGATATAGCTGTGTTTTCCAAACTGGCCTCAAACTCCTAGTTTCAGAAGGTTCTTCTATCTTGGTAGCTAGGACTACAGAATATATAGTTCTATATACTGTAGGATATATAGTAGCCAGATGTCCTACAAGCTTTTAAATTTTCTGTAGCACTTACAATCCCTGCTTATGTAGAGATTTAGCCTTTGGTAGGTCAGTGCTCCTGGAGCTTACATTAGCTTTTTCTGTAATCGTCTTTATCTAGGAGGTAGGGAATTTATGTGGCTATTCTGCTGTAATAGGTATCCACTAATGTAGGCCAATTCAGGCCAGAACCTCTTCCTTTACCTGGCCTCCATTGTAAATAACATATCACAGTGAAATTCTGGATTCCCATAAATTAGTTATCTTAAGGCCAGAGACCAGTATATCCTAAAAGATGTATTTCCCTTTGCCAGTGTGAGTTACCAAGGGAAATGTGATGTAAATTCTTAAGATGGAGAGGGTCACAGTATATGAATGTGGAAGTGCTTAGTCAAGGTTTGTCCTAACAGCTTCTGGCTGTGCTCTAATTGAAGGAATAAAATAACCTGAGCTTTTAATCCCAGCACTATGGAGGCAGAGGCAGGTGGATCTCTGTGCATTTGAGACTGGGCCAGCCTGGTCTACAGAATGAGTTCCAGGACAGCCAAGACTACACAGAGAAACCCTGTCTCAGGGAGAAGAAAAAAGACCTAAGCTTAAGTGTCAGGTGAAAAGTGGCATTTTCTCTAACAGAGTAGGTCCACTGCAGTGACTTGAGCTAGCTGCTTCCTATTTCCCAGTGTTTTTTTTTTAACCAGTGTGTTCCATACAGCAGGACTATGCTATAGATCCTATGAGGGACATAGTGAAGATGTCATTATTTTCCTGGGTTAAAAAGTATGAAGTTAGGGACTGGAGAGATGGCTCAGTGGTTAAGAGCATTGCCTGCTCTTCCAAAGGTCCTGAGTTCAAGTCCCAGCAACCACATGGTGGCTCACAACCATCTGTAATGAGGTCTGGTGCCCTCTTATGGCCTGCAGGCATACATGTAGACAGAATATTGTATACAGAATAAATATAAAAAAATTAATAAAAAAAAAAGAAAGAAAAAGGAAAAAAAAAGTAGGAAGTTAGCACTCAGGAGGCAGGGGCAGGTGGATCTCTGAGTTCAAGGACAACCTGGTCGACAAAGAAAGTTCCAGGACAGCCAAGGCTATTACACAGAGAAACTCTGTCTTGAAAAAAACAAACAAACAAACAAAAGTAGGAAATCAGAATACTGAGTCAGTAAAGTGCTTGAGGTCCCAAGTTTTACACCCAGAACCAGTGTGAAAAGGCCCAGGACTTGTAATCTCCGTGCTTAGGAAGTAGAGCCAGGTGGATCTCTGGGACTTTCTGACTAGCTAGTCTTAAAGAACATGGTAGATAACTCCTGAAGAATAACACGACACATGAACATGTCCTTTGACCCATGTACACACATGTACCTGCACACAAGTGAACAAATGTACACACATATTAAGAAGTCAAGTAAATTGAGAGGTGGAGGACAGGGAAAAGACAGAGCTGTCCTTCTTTTGGGAAGACACCGAATAGTTGGCAAAATCAAAAAATTCATTGAAGTACCAAGCCTCAAGCAGAACAGTCCCTGCCCTGGTGGTTCTGGGCCCTCCTCTGAAAGCCTCCATGTCTTCCCAGTTTTCAAAATCCTGGGAAAGAGAGTCTAGTGTTGTTAGGTGTCATTGCTTGGAACAGTCGTCCCACACAGGGACAGTAAGCAACAAACATGGCTTCTGTCCTACAAGACTACTGTATAATCATCAGGTGTAGGAGGCTCTTTAAGCAGAATGAAAGATTTAGAAACCAGAACGAGCTGGGCATGCTGCATACCTTTAATCCCAGCACTTGGGAGGCAGAAGTAGGTAGATCTCAGAGGCCAGCCTGGGGGATATATAGGGAGATGCTTTCTCAAAAAAAAAAAAAAAAACAAAAAACACCACACAGAATGAAAAGGACCAAAGCTAATATGCTAATATATTATGTTTTATTTTTAATTAAAATGAAAATAAAGCCCCTATAATATGACATTAGGCCATTAAGAAGGGTATCAAATGAAAGAACTTTTGTTGACCTGCAAATTGGCTCTCTGACTTCCACATGTGTGCCTTGGCACGTTTCCCCATTACACAGTCTCTCTTTCATACACAAACGCACACACACACGATGACTGACTTGATTTATTTCTTATAGCCTTCACATGAATGCTATGGCACATAAATGCCCCCAGCAGAAAGTCACACACACATACACTCACACTGGTTTACAACAGTATGCAGAACAGTAGCGTCCACCAAACAGCTAACGGATTTGATTTCTTATAGCCTCATGAAATTCCTCACTGTCACAAAAATAAACATATTGACATAGCAAGGTATATTATGTGAGAAAGCACATCACAGATAAATGTAGATGTCAAGATTCCAAGTTTGTTTTTTTTAATTATCTATAAATACCTGTGTACATATTTAAGTATGTTAATTCAAGTCTAGGGTGAAACTGAATGCTAACAGTTGGTTTCTACAAAGGAGCATGGAAGATAGGAAGGACCTAATGGAGAACTACTTTCTGCTGTGCTGCTAGACTTCTATAATAAGCATTTTGTTTTATGGTTTTTGTTTTGTTTTGTTTTTGCTTTTTGGTTTTTTTCTAGACAAGGTTTCTCTGTGTAACCCTGACTGTCCTAGAACTCACTCTGTAGACCAGGCTGACCTCGAACTCAGAGATCCACCTACCTCTGCCTCCCGAGTCCTGGAACTAAAGGCGTGTGCCAGCATTGCCTGGCTTTATATTCCTTTTTGTTTCTTTTTAAGTGGATGGTGGTGACTTTTTAGATGTAGGAAACAAAGCTGATGAACTTTAGTGTGCTTTAGTGGGTGTATTGCATTAGGAATAAGAGTTACATTTGAATTGCCAAGACATCTGTGGATGGGTCTCTGTGAAATGGTATATCGCCAGAAGTGTTCTGGAAAGAAACTCACAGGTAACTAACTTGAAGGAACAATGAGTGTAAGACTTGACAGCTCTTTACAGATATTTGACAGGCTTAAGAAAGGCTGTACGTGTTTCTGTGACTCCCTGCTGATTGGAAGTCCATGGCTGTATCTTTCATGTTAGTTACAAACTGGAATTTTTGTTGGTGTTGTTCACCAACATTTGTTTTAGGAAGAAACAATGATTTTGTTAACAGATTAAAAAGCCTCTTCTTGGGTTTCCTAAAACTTCTCAAAGTTTAAAGAGGAAAATAAAGCAAAAAAGAAAAAGAAAATTGAGTCCTCGAGAAAAGAGAAGAGATGAAAGAGGTAAAGCAATGAGATCGTCAGAGCCTGTGGTAGCCAGTCTCTGGGGCCCTACTTTTAGTAACAACTTAATTTTTAGAATACCAGTAAAGAATTCACGTATGTCTTGTAACGGGACTAAACAGACATTTGAGTTACCTTGATGAGCTAAAACCCCACGGAAATCAACAAGAATTATGACGCGGGCATTGGGTATTCACCATGGCTGTGCTCTGGAAGGGGAATGGGAAGGCACCAGCTGTCGACTGGGTTTGTATTAGTGCAAGGAAAAGGCAAAAGAGATTATGTATCTGGTTGTTGTGTTCTTTTAAATAGAACTGTTATAGAGGACCTTGGAGAATGCTGGTGACTGAGGCGAAATTTGGCAGTAGCAGGGAACTGAGACTTCAGCAAGTTCTGGAGATCTCTGGCAGAACAGGGAAGTAAGACAGGAAGGAAGGATTGAGAAGCCAAAGATAAAATAAGAAATTTTTACTACAAATACTGCCTTCAGAAAAATTCAGACTCAGGAAATAAATTATCAGATATAAAAGCTGCATAAAAATTAATTTTGTATGTAGGCCATAAAAATCTAATACTTTTTAAATATATCACTTATTATTAGTATCCAAGATGTAAAGTACTTAAGAATAAACTTAACAAAATATTTGCAAAATCTTCAGAGAAAATTATAAAAATGTTTGCACACATTAAAGGAAAACATCTTAAACTAGTTAAGAAATAAATCTCTGGGTCAGGAAACTCAGTGTGTGAAGATGCCAGTTCTCCTCAGACTGATACACAGATTCAATGCAATTCCAATAAAAATCCCAACAGGTTCTTTGAGGAACTTGACAAGCTGATTCTAAAATTTTTATGGAGGAGGAAAGAGTCAAGACTAGCCAAGACAATCCTGAAGAAGAAGAACAAGGTGAGGAGAACTGCCTTAGCAGACACAAAGAGTCCTTATAAGACAGTGTGACATTGTCTCTGGGGTAGACCGAGTAGTGCAGTAAAATACCAAGAGCAGATCCCATGTCTAAATGGAAACAGATTGGTCACAGAAATGCTGTTGCTTTTTTGGTTGGGGAAAGAATGGCCTTTACAATATATAGTACTGGAACAATGGGACAGCCCTATGAGAGTAAATGGAGTGGGTCATTTGTCTCATATAGACACAAATACCAATTCCATTTGGCATAGATACTGAAGTTTAAAGGACAGGATTGTAAAATGTGAAAATAATATAGAAAAATACACATATGATTTCACATAAGAAAGGATTTCTCAAACCTGAAAATGTTGATAGAGTGAAAGATCAGCAAATTTAATTACATGCAGTACAAAAGTTCTGTTGATAACTAGAGGCCATAATAGAAAATGAAAGCTCACACATAACTATGAGTACCCAGATTAAAAAAATAAAAGGAAAATTACAATCCAGTAAAACAACTAGAAAACATTAGGTGAGGCACGGCATAGAGGAGAAAACCCTTTAACCAGTAAGCTGGAAAGATGATGACCCTGTTTGTCATATAGAAATGTAAGTTATGGCTATAGTTAATATAAAATATAACAGTAGCAGATGTGGATGAAGGTACCAAAATGGAACCTGTTCTGTCGCAGCTGGTATTGTAAATAGGCACAGTTAGACTGAAAACAGTCTAACTGTTTAGGCCTAGGAAGATGGCTGAGTCATCAAGAGTTCATAACACTCTTGCAGAGGACCTGAGTTCCATTCCTAGCACTCAAGTCAGACAGCTCACAACCACCTCTCACTCCAACTCTCTGGGATCCAGTGCCATCTTCTGGCCTCTCTGGGAACACACATATACTGCACATACTTAAACAGGCATACACATATATGAATAAAACTAAAGTAAATATTGTTTTAAAAGACTAAAGCAAAACTGTCATTTTTTGAAAAGAACAAAAGCCAATTACAAACAAGTCTGAATGACTTCAGAAACATGTCTTAGTATTGATGCAATAAAACACCATGACCAAAGCCACTTGGGAAGGGCAGGGTTTGTTTTTTTTTTTTTTTTTAGCTTACACTTCCAGGTTACAGTCCATCACCAAGAGAAGTCAAGGTGGGAACTCAAAAAGGGCAGGAACCTGAAGGCAGTAGCTGATACAGAGGCCAAGGAGTAGTGGTGCTTACTGACTCCATGGCTTGCTCAGCCTGCTTTCTTATACTTACCAAGGACCACCAGCCCAGTGCTGGCATTGCTCACAATAGGCTGGGCCCTCCATCATCAATCACTAATTAAGAAAATACCCTGTAGGCTTGCCTACAACTGGATCTTATGAAGGTATTTTCTCAACTGAGGTTCCCTTCTCTCAGATGACTTGTATCAAGTTGGCACAAAACTATCCAGAACAGAACATAATGCTGAGCCAAAAGAAAAGCAGGTTAGCATTTTTTTCTTCCATTTTCATCACAAAATACATTGAGCAATAATAATAAGGATGCAATATATGGGATACAAATTATAACAAGACAATTATAAGCTCCAAGTTTACTTGTGAAAGGTGATAGAGAAGATGAAGAGTGGAAGAATCCAGAGTGAACTTGGAAGTTCAAGTGGATGGCAGGTGCACCTTTTAAAAGAGTGCTGATGTACCTCATCTTTGTTCCATTTAAGGTTTGATTAAGAAATTAAATGGTCTTTGATGCTACCTAGTGTTTCTAGAGAATTTAATGCATCTACTCATTCAGTTCAATTGCTCGTTCCAGGAGCTAGGCAAGCTGTTTCTCAGAGTAAAAGCTAAAGCAGTGTAAGGCCCCCTTTGTTTTATTCTGACATAGGCAGAACAAGCCTTATCTGGTCTGCTGTTTCTTCCAGGTGTTCCTTTAAAAGGCTTTGCCCACCTGGAGAGTTGTTTTTCTTCATCATGAGTGGGATGGTCCTGAGGTAGCAATTGTTGTCATTCCTTACCCTTCTGTGGTACAGACTGTGTTCTGTGGTGGCTAGTGGTATAGCCAGTTGGGAGACTACTTGTTTTGCATACAGAGCCCTGGGTTCAATCCCCAAAACCACATAAAATGAGCATGGTGGCATATTCCTTTAATCTCAGTACTCTGGAAGTGGAGGCAGGAGGATCATAAATTCAAGGTCGTCTAAAGTTACGTAGCAAGTTCAGGGCCAACCTTGGCTAGTACGGTAATCTTGCTCTTTCACACCCTCTGCTCTCATTTAAGAAAAGAAATGTACAAGAATCTGTCCTGTGCTGAGATGGAAACCTAGCCTAATAAAAGAAGATGAAGTATAAGTGAATTGGGACACTCCAGTATTAAATATGTTCTCTGTTCTGTATGCAAGAGTTGACACACAGAAAGGAAAAAAAGGAAACTTACTGCCATGTGCCCATAGCACAGAGTAAAGAGAATTGCCCGTCTTAGTGAATGACATGCAGACTCTCTAGGATTTTAATTCTGAAATCTCTTCCGTGAAGTAGGAGTAAGTAGACTGTGAGATTGATTGTCCTTGCCTTTAGATTCACAGTGTAATTTATACCCCTGTCATGCAAGTCCCAGGAAATAGCCTTGTTCCCTCCTTAAAGCATCTTTCATCTGGCAAAATTAACTTCCCCAAAGCAGATTTTTCCTTCATTTAATCATCCTTATTTTCAAAGTCAGAAACCTGAGAGCTGTCTTTCATTCTTTTCTCCCCCAATCTGCCTTCCCTTCCTTCCAGTCTCCAAATGCAGTATTCTAACTCCAGATTATGTCTCAGACGCATCCACTTCCTTATGTTGTCATCTGTCCTAGTCACTCACTATTCTATTGCTGTGCAGAGACACTATGACCAAGGCAACTCTTATGAAATAAAATATTTAATTGGGAATTTGTTTACAGTTTCAGAGTTTAGTTCATTATCACTGTTGGGTTTGCGGGGGCGGGGGTAAGGGAGTGTCGTGCAAAGATGGGGACAGACCACCGAAGTTTAGTAAACCAGAAGCAAACTTTATTCCTGAAAAAAAAATTTAAAAAAATAAATTTGCATGGAGCACAAAATGCTTATCAGCTAGCTGAGACCACAGCCAGAGATGGACTTGTAAGGCTGTGGCAAAGGCGGGTTTCTGACTTCCTCCTTTTTATAGCAAGAAACAACAAACATTAGACAATAAAACAAAAGAATTTTTACAATCTCAAGGTAAAACTACGATACAAATTGCCCTTCTTTGCAATTTTTATTAACGGAGTTTTAGTTAGATGGTGTTTACCAAAGCTCTGCACTCCCCCTAATGCTGCCAGTTTACATAGCAGAGACAATGCATAACAGAAAAGTCACATACATGCCACCCTCTAAAGGTTAATTCAGCTGATATCCATTATTGATCACGGATGACTGGGGTGTTATCTTAGGGCTAACTCTGTTTGCAGAGCTGACCCTCAGTTTGCAGAGGGATGCTTCAGTCTTGTAGACAGATGGGTTGCAAAGCAGAGTAACCCTGTGTTAATAGTTAATCCTCAAGCTGCTGACAGCCTGCTCTCATTGTCCTAGGCTTACAACTTTACATTTCTTCATTTCTACATTCTTATTTCTGGGATCTGTGTTTCTATATTCTTATTCTTGGACTCTTCAATCATAATAGTGGGGAGCATGGTGGCATACAGGCAGGCACTAGAGCAGTCATGAAGAGCTACATCCTGATCTGTAGCCTGAGAAGGAGAACCTGGGCCTGGCATGGCTTTTAAAACCTCAGAGCCCATCTCCAGTGACACACTTCCTCCAACAAGGCCACACCTCCTAATCCTTTCAAATAGTGCCACTCAGTGCTGTAAGAGGGGAATAAGCATTCAAATATATCAGTCTATAGGGCCGTTCTTTTTGTTTGTTTTTATTTTGTTTTCAAGACGGGGTTTCTCTGTGTAACAGCCCTGGAACTCGCTTTGTAGACCAGGCTGGCCTCAAACTCACAGATCCACCTGCCTATGCCTCCAGAATGCTGGAATCAAAGGTGTGCACCACCACTAGCTTGTGGAGGCCATTCTTACTCAAATTGTCACATCGTTTTACCTGTTTCTATTCTGTGCTTTGATTCTTGCTTCTCTTCAGTCTTATTTTCCAAATAACAACCAGAGGTATTCACCATGTAAACTAGTCTCATTTTTCAAACCTTCAATAGTTTATTCACAGACTTAAGACCCAAACTCCCTGTCTTCAGGACCTGCATGAAAATGAATAGTCTCACCTTGCCAAGATCTTCCCACTTCTTACCATCCCTCTTCCTCCTGCCATCTGCACCAGCCTATTTTGTATGACACTCGTTGGCTTTTCAGGTCTTTATGCCAGGGACCGTCTCCTGTCTCTGGGTCTTCGGAGGTACTGTTGTCTGTTTCTGAAATAGCATCTCCCACCTCATCCTTCCACATAGATGTCTACCTTTGATCTCTGTTTGGCTCTTTCTGATACTTTTTCTAATAGCATTCTGCTTTTCATTACATTTATCATGTTACATATCCTATATATGTGCATATGTATATGTGTATTTGTTTATTTGTATTGATGTCACCCACAAGTTTATATTGTACACAACGGGAAGAACTATGTATGTTTTACTCAGTATTGTTTGCTGTATACCTAGCCTAATAGATCCACAACATATATTTGCTAGAAGAATGAATGAAAAGCCATATGTGAACTGTAATATACTTCCCTGGTCCCTGCTTCTGACGTCTATGGTTGTTCTCAGTATTGAGTCATTCTAAAGATGATGAAGGAAATATATTCACATAGGCATTTGGTTTCCTTAACATAAATTCTCAGAAGTAGAGTTGCTGGGATCAAAAGATAAGACCTTTTTAAAGCTTGTAAAAATTTTCTGATCCTTCTTCTGAATAGTTACCCAAGTTAAATTAGTTCCTTTTATGCTTTTTGGATATGTGGAATACACAAGAGGAGAGCAGTTCAGATAAAATTCACCATTACACTTTCATAAAGTTCTTTGGGTTTTTTGTTTTGTTTTGTTTTTCTAGACAGCTTTGGAGCCTGTCCTAGAACTAGCTCTTGTAGACCAGGCTGGCCTTGAACTCACAGAGTTCCGCCTGCCTCTGCCTCCCGAGTGCTGGGATTAAAGGCATGCGCCACCACTGCTCGGTTTAAAATTCATTTCTTGAAACCTGCTTTTGTACCACAGGTGGCATTATATCATTTCCTCCTTATGTGGAAAGTATTCTCTCATTGTTGAAATGAGGTAACACAACTGAGAAAGTTACAGATTTGCTCAAGTTCATACAGCCAGGCTGCTCATGTCAAGACAGTTTATGCTGACCTGCGTCACTGCCTAAATTACAGTTGTCCAAAAGTGATGACCCTTCTGTGTCACCTGATCCAGCCCTCGGCTTCCCAGCTGCCACAGTCCTGTGAAAGTGCTGCCCACCTTTCTTGCTTCCTTGCCCTATGATGCCAGTGGTTAGGTGCCTTGTCTCTCTGACAGACCCCTAAAGAGGCTCTGCATCAGCAGACTGTCCAGATAGTTCACACTTGAGTCTCATCTTGACTTTGCATGGTGGTATAAATAAACAATCAGTCAAACAAATAAATAAATGGCCTATTTCTTCCCATTATAATCCCCACTCCCAGTTTACAGGGGTAGTCCATTTGGATCATGCATTGTAATAGGCCCCTAACTAAATAATAATCATATAAAAAGCATGCATCCTACCCCTGTGGATTCTTGGTTTTGATTCTTAAGGCCTGAAGCTATGTTGGAGAAAGGTGAATTTTCTGTGTTAGGTTGCACATGTTCACCCAGGTCTGTGTTTCCCTCCTCCTCTCCCTACCTCCTCCGCGCAAAAAGATAGAACTTTCTACCAGATCAGGGTTTGGTAAAGCAGAATGCCTGCTTGATACTTACCCCTCTTAATAACTTCAATTTCTCTTAACCTTTCAGGCTCTCCCTGCCTGTCCTATCCAGGCCACCTGTGAGGCAGCCTCCAAGGAGGAAAACAAGGAAAAAAATCGATACGTAAACATCCTGCCTTGTGAGTGTTTTCAGGTTTTCTTGGAATGTGTTCTAAAACTAGGTCTCTAGATAGACTCTTTGAGGATGGGAAGAATCTTGGGATTGGTAACAGGAGGGCAAAAAGAAGAATACGTTTCCCCTATTCCCCAGGCAACCTCACAGTCAGGCAGGACTAAACTATGGATCACAGTTTTGCAGGCCTGTTTCTGAAGACCAGGCAGGGCAGCTTCATGGGATCAGGCAGAAAGTAGGTTATGTAGTTTGTTTGCTTGATACATGCACGCACGCGTGCAAACATACACACACACACACACACACACTACTCAAACTATAATACAAAGTTCTTAGCCGGGCGGGGTGGCGCACGCCTTTAATCCCAGCACTCGGGAGGCAGAGGCAGGCGGATCTCTGTGAGTTTGAGACCAGCCAGCTCTACAGAGCTAGTTCCAGGACAGGCTTCAAAGCCACAGAGAAACCCTGTCTCAAAAAACCAAAAACAAAAAAACAAAGTTCTTTTTCTAGCTGTAAGCCAGGGCACACTGAAGCCACGAACTAAACCACTCCATTGATAGAAAGGAAGGTTATTGGTGACTCAAACTGCCAAGGCTGTCTCTCAGGTTCAGAGAAAACAGTAAGAGCAGGAGAAGCCTTGCCAGTTCTAAGGGAAGCCGGTAGTGCTGGAGGGGGCGTGTGAGTCAGGACAGCCTGGGAGTTAGTGCAGTGGGAAGTAGGGTATGGCTACAGCAGCCTGGGAACTAGGGTGGGGACTATGATCTAGTACAGGCTTATTTGAGTTAATGCAGAACTAGTTGCCCATCGCCAGAGGTAGTTGGTTGTAGGGATCAGATAATGGCTTTTCTTAACAGAAACCAACTTCACAGGTTTCTGAGGAGTGCTGAGCTTAAGTGTCAGTTCTGTTACTCAGCCCAGATTGTCATCTCAGACATTGTCAACAGCATTGCCATTTTGGGGGCCCACTTAAACAGTAATCATAAATTAAAAAAAAAATAGGAGGGTTGAAGGGGGAGGAGAGAGGCAGGGAGGGGAGCAGAGAAAAATGTAGAGCTCAATAAAAATCAGTTTTAAAAAAATGAGACAGGGTTTGCCTATATAGCCCTGGCTGTTCTGAAACCTACTGTATAGACCAGGCTGGCCTCAAACTCAAACTACCCCTGCCTCCTGAGTGCTAAGACTAAGTAACACTTTTAAAGGGGAGGTGTTGGAGGCAGCAAGAAAACTCAGAGGTTAAAGGCATTTGCCGCCAAGCCTACTGACCTAAACTCAATCCCCAGGACCCTCATCACAGATGAGAGATTTGACTCTTAAATTGTCTGCTGAATTCCACAAGCACAACCACTTACGCACATATGCAGATGCACACAAATAAATGTAAAAAAAAATGTTTGGGGGGGCTGAAGAAATAGATGGCTCAGAGCTTAAGAGCACTAGCTGTTCTTCCAGAAGTCCTGAGTTCAATTCCCAGCAACCATCTGTAATGAGATCTGGTGCCCTCTTCTGGAGTGTAGGCATATATGCAGGCAGAATACTGCATACATAATAAATAATTAAAAAAAAAAACTGTTTTAGACAATCAAAAAGCTAGGTGCAGTTGTTTATTCCTGTAAACCTAACTCATGGGAGGCTGAAAGAGGAGTTCAAGGCAGCCTAGACTACAGTGGGAATTCTGGGTTAACCTGAGCTATGTAAAAGCAATAACAAAACAAGAAACAGAGAACCAAGTGGTGGGGGTCCATGCCTTTGATCCCAGCACTCAGGAAGCAGTCGGATCTCTAAGTAGAGGCAAGTCTTTTTTTTTTTTTTTTTTTTTTTTGGTTTTTCAAGACAGGGAGCTCTGTAGCTTTGGAGCCTGTCCTGGAACTCTTGTAGACCAGGCTGGCCTCGAATTCACAGAGATCCTCCTGCCTCTGACTCCCAAGTGCTGGGATTAAAGGCATGAGCCACCACCGCCCAGCTGAGGCCAGTCTTTCTACAGAGTAAGTTCCAGGACAGCCAGCCAGTACTACACAGAGAAACCATGTCTCAGAAAAAAACAAACAAACAAACAAAACAAAACCAAAGAACACTGATATGCCATGTCTCAGTCACATAGACACAGGTATCTGGGCTAATCTGCTTCAGGGACAGTAAGAAACAAAACTGGATCTATTGAAATGTGAACTTCTTGGTTTTTTTCTAGATGACCACTCTAGAGTACACCTGACACCTGTTGAAGGGGTTCCAGATTCTGATTACATCAATGCTTCATTCATTAATGTAAGGAACTTGTACTCTTCTTGTTTATCCCAGGAAAAGCCATTAGCTGTCATCTATTGATTCCACTGTAACAAATCTGATTTTTTAAGTAGCTAATTCTTTTTTTTCCAATTCTTTTTTTTAATATTGGGTAATTTAAAATATATTTTTTTGTTGATTCTTTCATCATTTCCTAAGGTTTCCAGTACAGAAATCTGAATCTAGTTGTATATTTCTATGAACCCTTTTTTTACAAACAAAAGCAGGCTTTACCCTCAGTAGTAAAAATATGGGAGAACAAGACAAAACCTGCTGTTAGGAAAGTCTGGCTGATGTGTCCAGTCCACGTGAGTCAAGGCCTGAGGGAAGAGAAGTCCCAGGGCCCCTGAGTGGTGGAACAAACAGCAAGAGATGAAATCTACATTCTGGGGAACACAAGGGTTATCTCACCTAGTAAAGATCACAGCCATTGACACATGGACAGGAGACTCCAGTCTAGAGTAGAACAACTAACTCCTCTCTGTCTTTAGAGGCCTGAGGGCATATGACAAGTCTTCAAAGTGTTTCTATCTACTGGGAAGAATGTAAATTCCACCTATATAACCAGCTGGGACTCATGGTTCAGAAACCAGAGACAAGGAGCCAGGTTTCATCCTTCCCTTAGTAGTTTTTGGTTTTTTGAGTCAGGGTTTCTCTGCAGCTTTGGAGCCTGTCCTGGAACTAGCTCTTGTAGACCAAGCTGGCCTCGAACTCACAGAGATCCGCCTGCCTCTGCTTCCTGAGTGCTGGGATTAAAGGCATGCGCCACCACTGCCCAGCTAGTTTTGCCTTCTGTTATGCTTTATTTGATTAGGTGATTACTATGGGTGCCCTTTCATGGAGGTAACTTGTAGGAAACACTATGGGGCTGGCTTCCACATCCATGTGTATGTCTGTGTTTATTTTTTAAGCTCTTTGTGTTCCATTGGGAATTTAACAGTGGCTTTTTATGAAGCCAGGAGCATGATGTGCTTAACATGTTTCTCAAGAGCTCATCAGTTTTAATTACACGTTCAGAACTAAAGCAGAATTGAGCATCCTGAATTAAGTCTATCTTGATTTTCATGTTGTAATGAAGATTAAAAACATTTTGGAGGGCTAGAGAGATGGCTCAGCTATTAAAGGCCAGGGTCACAACCAAAATTATAGAAGCATTTCTGAAAACTAAATTCCTGTTCTCAAAGTTTTAAAAAGCCTATCGTTGCTGACTTTAAATGCTTTCTTCTCTGCTAGGAAGCAACTCTGCTGCTCTTGTTTGAACTAGAATAGGAAATGCTCAGATTTAGGTCCTTTGATTTCACCACTGCCTTGGTGTGACCTGATGTTCCCACAAGCCTGCTTCCCATTGCCCATTTTACTGCTGTCTGCAAAGAGAGAAAAGAAAGTCCCTGTCAGTATGAGTCTCCCGGTGGCTCCTTATCTGTTTCAATGGGATCCCCAGTCTCCTTTGCTTCTTGTTGCCCACTGACTAATGGAGAAGCTCATTGTCAAACCTGGCTGTTTTTGAAAAGTTTTTACATCTGATTAAAGCATCCTCAAGAAAAAAAAATGCTTTATCCTTCCCAGTTCCAGCCCAACTCCAACCCTGGAACCACCTTATACACTCTACCTTGGAAGGTCTTACCCCATTAACACTAAAACCCACATTGTTGGCTACTAGTAAAACATCAGAAATGGTCTAGACCAGAGGTTAGTCTTTGGGTACTCTCCAAGAATTCACCTTGAGAAGACCTACCTAGACCATTTGAATTTCTAGCTTTTGATTCTTCTCTCCAAAGCTAACCCTTCTGGGATTTCTGTAATGGAAATTCTTGTAAATTGCTTAGACCTTTTACAGGGGAGGCTTTGTTAACTGGCTGAGAGGCCGACTGAAGAATATCATTCCTGCCAACTTTTGGGTTTCACTTTTCTTTTTCATCCTTTCCCACCCAGGGCTACCAAGAAAAGAACAAATTCATTGCTGCACAAGGTAATGACAATTTTTTTCTTCTTGGTCTCAACCACAATCCCATAGTGGGTTGAGGGTGTGGGATTTTGCCCAAATACTAAATGAAATAATAAAAATACAGTAGCTTTTCTCTAATTATTACCACCTAAAAGAAATATAAGGGGCTGGGGAAAAAGCACAGTTGGTGAAGTGGTTGCTGCACAAACATGGAAACCTGAGTTTAGATTCCTAGCACTTGTGTTAAAATGCATGAGCACATGGACCTGACCCCAATGCTGGAGAGGCAGAGACTGAAGAATCCTAGACTCACTGACTAGCCAGCCTATCTAGTTAACAGGCTCTGAGTTAGTAAGAGTGTCTTCAAAAATCTAAGATGGAGAGCAACTGAGGAAACCTTAACAGGCCAACACATGCACCTCTACAGAAATATGTTCTTACACACACACACATGAACATGTACATGCATACTCTCATACACAGAAAGAATGCATCTTGCAGATTTACAACCTGTGACATTCATCTTGATGACTTAGTATTGAAAGGTCCTATTTTTTAAAAAAAAGTCCTTTGACGCTGGAGAGATGACTCAGGTTAAGAGCACTGGCTGCATTGGCACACACATGCTGTGGAATACATGTGAAGGTCAGAGGACAACTTCGAACTTTTGTTTCTTTCTTCTACTCTGGTCCCAGATACTGAACTCGGGTCATCGAGTTTGGCCTCAGGCTCCTTTACCCACTGAGCTCTCTTGATGCCTCCTGAGGTTTAATTGTTTTAAATACATTTGAGGAGTTTCTTAAAACTTCAGTTCCATAGCAGATCCAGTGTCCCTGATCCCTGGTGGTTTGGTTGCAAAGACTTCTCTTTACTACACCCTGAGAATTCTCCTAGCCTCTCTGCTGCTAAATCTCATCTTTCATTATCTGCAGCTTCATTTTTGTTTAGAAACTTCTTGTGGCTTTCTGAGAAAGGCTATATGGAAGGTAAATTTGAGTTCCAGCCTGAGCATGACCTTTCTGGGATTGATGACATTCACTCCAGAGTATAACAGAACAGAGTAAATGTCATAGCTAGTATGTGGCTTATTGTCTAGATTATTCAGTAAGCAGTCATGATTTTTAATCCTTAACCCTTAGAAAATCACTTTGTTCTTTCCTATTTGGAAGCCTCCTGCCCACAAACCTAATGAAGTGTTTGGTACATACATAGTAGATACATGGGAAATATTCAGTTAACAGGTAGATGAATGGATAAATAGGGTGGGTGTTCCCCTGAAGATATGTAGACACAGAATTCCAAAAGTCAGGAATGAGTATTCTCAGTTTCCTAACATTGTTTTTCCTCTTCCAATCTTCACTCTTGGCTACTTTAGGACCAAAAGAAGAAACAGTGAATGATTTCTGGAGAATGATCTGGGAACAAAACACAGCTACTATTGTTATGGTGACCAACCTGAAGGAGAGAAAGGAGGTAAGATGAAAATTTAGAAGCAAGACCCTAATATAGTCAAATCTGGTAGAGTCTGCTCTGCTGGAGCTCTAAACTTGAGCCTAGCTACTTTCTTTCTGTGGTACTAATAGATCATCCACAGGCTAATGTGTCTCTTCCTGTAGCCTCAGAGGAAACCTCAGAGGATTCTCAGGGCAGGGGATAGTGGTGTCTGGTGTTGAAACAGCTCATTCTAGCTCCAAAGTAACCAGGAAGGAAGAAGTGGACCATTAGCTAGAAAAGAAAACGGACTTTCCCCTTGCCTTCTCTAGTCCCTCATTCCCTCAGTTTTCTGCAGTATACCCTCAAGCTGATAGAGGGAGCCAAGTGAACTAGCAGAGCCTCTGATAAGGGTGTGGCCAGCAAGAGTACAATGAATCTGAAGCCTGCACCAAGTCCTGCTGGCAGCTTCTAACAGCTTCTTTTTCCTTTGTGGCCTGATCATCTCTATAGCTGGGCCATAGCCAGTACCAAACCTGGATGTCTTAGTCACTGTTCTATTGCTGTGAAGAGACACCATGACCTTTTATAAGCATCTCTTATAAAAGGAAGCATTTTTTTGTTTTGTTTTGTTTTTTAAGATTTATTTATTTTTTATTTTATGTGCATTGGTGTTTTGCCCACATGTGTATCTTTGAAGGTGTCAGAGCCCCTGGAACTGGAGTTATAGACAGTTAACTGTGGGTGCTGGGAACTGGACCCAGGTCTTCTGCCATGGCTGCATTTTTAATTGGAGCTTGCTTATAGTTTCAGAGGTTTGGTCCATTACCATCATGGTGGCACATAGGCAGATGTGTTGGTGGAGAAGTAACTGATAGTTCTTCATCTGGATCTGCAAGCAGCAGGAAGCCTGGCTTCAGGTTCAGAAACTTGAAAGCCCACCCCAGTGACATGCTTCCTCCAACAAAACCACACCTGCCCCAACAATGCCATAGCTCCTAATCCTTCTCAAGTAATGCTGTTCCCTGATGACTAAGCATTCAAATCTATGAGCCTTTTGAGGACATTCTTATTCAGACCTCCACACTGGACCATAGATCAACCCACAGAGATTAATCTTCATTTATGGCAGTCTTTCTCAAGGATGGGCCTTCTATCACCTTGACCCATTGTGAGATTTGGGGTGTATTGCTCAGCAGCTCCACAGTGCATAGAAGGGTAGTTTGGGGCTAGCAGTGGTGGCACATGCCTTTAATCCCAGCACTCAAGAGACAGAGGCAGAGGCAGTGGCAGGTAGATCTCTGTGATTTAGAAGCCAGTCTGGTCTACAGAGTTGAGTTCCAGGACAGCTAGGGCTACACAGAAAAACCCTTTCTCAAAAAAACATATATAAAAAAAAATGAAGAGGAAGAGTGTTTGGGGTGGATTTTATGTTAGTATGCTCTAAGCAGACCGTTAGCTCTTGTAAGCTGTTAGGACTTGGTCAACAGGAAGACCTTGTTGGCTTTACCACATGCCAATAATCTGTGTGGGTGCTATGTGGTAGCTCTGTCACAGCAAACTGCCAATCCCTCCTTCACACAGGCTTGCCCCTAAGGCCTGACCTGGGAGATTTTGCAGATAAAGCAGTTTCTGGTTTGCCTTGAACTGAGGGGTAGGAGGGAAGGATGTGCACGTCTGTGGCTGAGGCTGGGCACAGTTGAAGAGAGTAAGTTACAGGAACTAAACCTTCAGCTGACGTACGTGACAGAGGAGATACGGGCTTTATGGATCCTTTCTCTCGGTCCCCTTACATCTCTGCATGAGAGATATGTGTCTGCTTTCTTTACAGTGTAAATGTGCCCAGTACTGGCCAGATCAAGGCTGCTGGACCTATGGGAATGTCCGTGTGTCTGTTGAGGACGTGACTGTGCTGGTGGACTACACAGTACGGAAATTCTGCATTCAGCAGGTACAGTCTTCTGCCCCCTTTCCAGGCATTTGAGAAGGATCTGCTGACTCTTAAGAGGTGGGAAGGTCTGGGTGTCAGGAACTGCACAGCATACAATCTCTGTGGGTCCTGACCTGGAAGAACTTCTCTGTCAAAGCTAAGTGAGCAGTGTTTTTATGACTGGTAGGACCTGTGTAGGTGAAATTTGATCACCTTGAATGTCACCAGATGGTGTAGAGAGAAGCTTCAGGAAGTGGGGCAGTCTGGGTGTTGTGTTCACCCCTCTAAATACCTCTACCTCCAGGGGTGTAGTGTGACTATTGTAAGCCTTCCAGAGTGACCCGGGGCCTGAGCCGGGGTTGGGGTGCTGTAAAAGAGGGCTTATCAAGAATCAGGAGCCCTGCTGGCTGTGATAGTACATCCCAGCACCGAGAGGCAGAGGCAGGACGCTCTCTGACTAGGAGGCAAGCCTGGTCTGGAGGACAGAGTGAGATCCTGTCCAAAAAAAAAAAAAGAAGAAAAGAACTAGGAGCCCCGCACTGTGTCTCTAACCCTGCTGTCTCCTGTAATAGTTCTGGGGCTTAGGCCAGGTCATTTAAATTCTCTGAGTTTCACCTTCATTTGTAGCCCAAGAATAATAGCAGTTCAGCCTGCTGTGTGGGAGGATTCTCCATCTGTGATTAGTGCCTCTCTGAGTCCTCCTCACTTTTCTGTCATCCTGACAAACACTCTTACACCTTCCCTACTCTTGTGCTGCCCTCCTCCGGTTATCAAAACAAACACACAGAATCTCCTCACTTCACAGGTGGGCGACGTGACCAACAGAAAACCACAGCGCCTCATCACTCAGTTCCATTTTACCAGCTGGCCAGACTTTGGGGTGCCTTTCACCCCAATTGGCATGCTCAAGTTCCTCAAGAAGGTGAAAGCCTGTAACCCTCAGTATGCAGGGGCTATCGTGGTCCACTGCAGGTCAGTGTGGCCTGACCCTTGCCCACTTTCTGCCCCTGGGACAGAGCAGGGGAACAGCACAGGGACCCCGACCAAGGAGGCTGACACAGAAGAAATGCATAGCTGGGACCCCAGGCTGCAGTCAGAGAGAATCTTCAAATTCTAGTCTGGGGTAGAAAATTTGATTTGTGGAAAGGCAGGAGCTAGGCAGCTCACTATGGTTCTAAAATAACTGTGGAGGAAGACTTGAGCCAGAGCCTGTATCTTTCCTGTAGGCGTCGTATTTGTAGTTATAGGAGATTTGTTCACTGGTCCCCATTGTTTTCAGCATATACTCCTGGCAGTATATGAGGTAAATCTACTTTGCTTTCATACTTGTTGGAGTTAAAGCACCTTTCTTCCTAGTAGGGCAGCTCTCCAAGTCTAGGAGTGGAGACTCAGCTGGGAAGCCAAGCAACTAGGTCAAGTGCTGGCTCTGTACCCTTGCCCCTTGCAACCATTATAAGTATCAGGGTACCCAGGTCCTGATAGATAGAAACCAGGAGTTCTAGCACAGTGGGATTATTGGCTCCATTGGGAATTAGAGTTTAGCTGCCTGTAGACAGACTGAGGCTGTGCCACCTTCCCTGTCTGCCCTCACAAGTTACACCTGGCATCATCCACTAACCCCTTGCTCTGGCTACAGTGCAGGTGTAGGGCGCACTGGTACGTTTGTTGTCATCGATGCCATGCTGGACATGATGCATTCAGAGCGGAAAGTGGATGTCTATGGTTTTGTGAGCCGGATCCGGGCCCAGCGCTGCCAGATGGTACAGACAGACGTGAGTGATCTGTGGGCGGGGCAAGTGAAGGGGTTTCTAACGCCAGGACATCTGCCTACTCTGAGGACTCCAGTTCACATAAACATCACGTAGTGTGTATACATGTGCATGTACACGTGCATGTGATATGGAATACATGTGTTGGTCAGAGGACAAATTACAAGTTAGTTCTTTCCTTCTGTCACATATTTAAAGAAACCAAGCATGGGAGCTAGAGAGGTGATTCAGAGGTTAAGAGCACTAATTGTTCTTCCAGAGGACCCAGGTTTAGTTTCCAGTATCCACTTGGTAGCTAAACAGCCATCTATAATTCCAATTCCAGATATCCAACACCCTCTTATGGTGGTGTATGTATAAGCACATGGTACTTATACATACATGAGACAAAACACTCATACACATAAAATCAATAAAAATGTTTAAAAAAATAAAATCCCAGGCATGGCGGTGGCACACACCTTTAATTCCAGCACTTGGGAGGCAGAGGTAGGCAGATCTCTGAGTTTGAAGCCATCCTGGAAGTGAGTTCCAAGACAACTAGAGCTGTTACACAGAGAAACCCTATCTTGAAAAACAGCAACAAAAAGAAAAAAAGAAAGAAAAATGAAAGATAAAGAAATAATGCATAGAGGAGGAGGTTGTAGCTTTATGGCTGGGAGAAACAGGAAGGTAACTGTCATTTCCACTGGACTTTATGGATAAGGGAATAGATTTTAATGAATGCAAGCATGCCAGGGACTTCAGTCATGATGCAGCCAAATCCAAGAGCCAAAGTGAGATGGATCTGTAGTTATGGCACAGATGTGGGATGGAGGCAGGCTGGAGTCAAAGACCTTGCAGACTTTCACAGCCTTCATGTGTGTCCAGTTTCTGACAGACTCTTTGGAATCTGGCAGTCCAGGACCGTGTCTCCCAAGCTAAGCACCCCCAGGGGAACTCATGCATTTTGAGTTCTGCTTCACTGTGTTAGGACAGTATGCATGAATCACTTTATTCCTTCCAAAATCAAAGGAAAAGTAGACTGAGTAAAGAAGGCACTAGGAGTGATCTGATGCCACCAGGGCCATGCTGTTTGTGACTCAGACTTCTGTATGATCTGTATTTCAGATGCAATACGTCTTCATATACCAGGCCCTTCTGGAGCATTATCTGTATGGGGATACAGAACTGGAAGTGACTTCTCTGGAAACCCACCTGCAAAAAATTTATAACAAGATCCCAGGAACTAGCAACAATGGATTAGAAGAGGAGTTTAAGGTGGGTTGAAGTTGGGCAACCTCCAGACTAAAAGAACCACACAGCCTGGAAAAAACAATTTAGGAAAAATGCTAATTCTGTGTGCACCACAGCTAGTGATAGTTGAATGGATCAGAACCGTACAGTCTTGCATGTTAGAATCACTTGAATTGTCTTTAAGGGAAATGAATAGAAAACAGTATTTCATTAAGTCCCTCAGCATTCCTAGATGATTATAATGTATAGCAATGTAAAGGCCAGATAAAAAGTCTTTTGGGCTGGGCATTGGTAGCCCATGCCTTTAATCTCAGCATTTGGGGGATAGAGGCAGATGGATCTCTCTGTGAGTTTGAGGCCAGCCTGGTGTCCAGAGTGAGTTCCACTCTCATCAGTCTCATCAAGAAGAAGTGCTCCTAAAAACTGGCATGGTTTTTATTTGCAGTGGAGACAAGGGGATCTCTGTGAGTTTGAGGCCAGCCTGATCTACATAGCAAACTCCAGGACAGTCAGAACTATGTAAAAAGAACCTATCTCAAAAAACAAACTAAAAAAGGTGAAGAAGTACTCATACCTAAGCTGAGCCTAGGAATGCAGGCCTATAATTACAGCTATTTGAGAGACTGGGGCAGGCGGATTACAGGATTCTTATGTCAAAATTTTAAAAATGGAATGGAGCCAGGAGTGGTGGTGCACTCCGTTAATCCCAGCACTCAGGAGGCAGAGGCAGGTGGATCTCTGTGAGTTGGAGGCCAGCCTGCTCTGCATAGTAAATTTCAAAACAGGCAGGACTGTGTAGAGAGACCCTGTCTGAAAAGAAAAGGTAATGTAGTGTGTTCTCAGAGGCCAGGAGCAGACAGTGGGTGTGCAGAGAACCATCCACTTACTGCAGTCCTTAGTGCACTGCAATGTGTGCTTGATTGTTGATGTGTGGGCTACTCTGAATAGCAAAAACCAGAAACAAGCTTAAGGGATGGGGAGATGGTTTTGTGGGCAAAGTGCATGCTGCACAAGCATGACAACCCCAGTTTGGATGTTCAGTACTCATGTGAAAATTAGGCATGGTGGCATGTGCCTGTAACCCCACTACTAGGGAAACAGAGGTGAGGAAGGGGGCAGTCTCTGGCCACCCAACCAACAGCAAGCTCCAGGTTCCATGAGAGAACATGGTCTCAAAAAGTAAGGTAGGGAGTGATAAGGTAGGATGCCCAGCGTCAGCCTCTGGCCTCTATATGCACATACACAGAACACCCGTACACACAAGAAAACAACCTCAGAACCAGGAAGGAATAATAAAGTTTGAATATTTTTCTAAATGGCAGAAGAGTGGCCCAAAAATTCAAGGCCAGAGGAGTCTCAGGAGGTTCCACAGGAGCCTAGAAGACATTGCTTTTCAAACACTTTTGACTTCTTACAAAACTTCAAGATAAGAGAATTACATGTAGAAAGGGAGATAGATCAGTACAGGGAAGAGAAAATGCAGTCAGGGGACCTGGCAGGATGGTCCTAGTGAGTAGCAAGAGTCTTCTCGGATTCATTTGCTGGGAATAATAGTGTCTCACTTCTTACTTCATTCAGAAGTTAACTTCAATCAAAATCCAGAATGACAAGATGCGCACTGGAAACCTTCCAGCCAACATGAAGAAGAACCGGGTTTTACAGATCATTCCGTGTAAGCACCCCTCCCCACCCGAGTCTTACTGCTCCAGCCCCGTTTCCTGCACTACTCCAGCTCTCAGTGCAGTGATTGACCTGAAGCCAAGAGTCACAGCACTGCCTCTTGTTCCTCAAAGTGGTTTCAGGAAATAAAAGGCATAAAAGCCAAAGGAACATTGATATCTGTGCCCCCCTGCCTTGTGAGATTGGTCAGGGAGTGAACGTTGGTAAGCTGCAAGCCATTCACTGTCCTCCTTGCAGATGAATTTAACAGAGTAATCATTCCAGTCAAACGCGGTGAAGAAAACACAGACTATGTGAACGCATCCTTCATCGATGTAAGTGATGGGTATGTCCCCTGAATCTGTCTTGTGGGGCTTCTAGTACCTCCCCACATACCTGCTTGAGAAAAACATCTTTAAGTCAATCAACAGCTTCTTCACTCACTCACTCCCAACTGCCCACCCTGTACTAGGCCTGTCTAGTCACAAAGAACAGAATGTAAAGGAGACCTCCTACTTATTTCTAGACAAGAACTTTATAACATAACCATGTCCATGAATCTAAGACTGATCTAATCTTTCCTGTTTCTACTGTCTTCCTCCTAACTCTATGCCCCTTGGTATGATCCTGGGTCAGAGAGCTCTTTCTGGAATCCATGTGCCTCTAGGCAGTCCCTGTCACTTGTCTTTTACACTCACCCCTCCTTGACCAACCTCCTCTGCAATTAACCTGACATTCAGGGCTACCGGCAGAAAGACTCCTACATTGCCAGCCAGGGCCCTCTTCTCCACACAATTGAAGACTTCTGGCGAATGATCTGGGAATGGAAGTCCTGCTCCATCGTAATGCTAACAGAACTGGAAGAGAGAGGCCAGGTGAGCTCAAGAAGACTCCTGGGCTATGAGAAACAAAAAGGTTGGGGGGGGGGACTATAAGGTATACCTCGATATTTCTTTGACCATGTCCTGGCCTATGAATAGGCCGGTGGTATCTAAGCAGTTCTCAGCTTCTCCCAAGACTGGAGAAGCAGAGAAACCTGAACCTCCAGTTGTTTCCAGACATTTCCCACCATTTCACTTTTCTACCCTATCCAGCCCTGCAGACTAGCCTTTACACACACCCTCTCCATCCTACCTCCCAGGTAGTGCAAAACCAGTGGAAAAGAAGTTGTATAGCCATGCCAGGGCTCTGAAGTAGAAGTCTCTGAATGTCTTTAAGACAGGCTCACCTTTTATAATTACTACACAACAGAAAAATGATGAAATTTAAGAAATATAAAGTAAAAGAAAAACAAATAAATTTAAAAAAAAAGAATTTGAGCCAGATATGGAGGTGTGCACACTTTTAATCCCAGTACTATGGAGGCAGAGGCAGTAGAATCTTTATGAGATTGCACAAGTTCTAAGCCAGCCAGGGCTGCATAATGAGACTCTGTCTCAAAAACAATTAAAATTAAAAAAAATATATCAAGGGATTTCCTCAGGACTAGGGACAAGAATAGAGAATGGCCCCAGCACAGAGCCAGCAGCTTTATAGCACATGCTTAAGGTCATTTCTTTTTAAAGGAAAAAAGACATAAGGCCAATTTAAAAGTAGTGTTGTCTGACATTCCAACCATACAGAGACCTCAAAGATGCCCTAGATCAGCTCTTCAGTGTAAGAAATTGTTCCCCAGTCTCTATTCCTGATCATACAGCCTCTACAGGGCACCCCTAATTTCATCTTTCATCCCTTATTTCAGACTGAGTTCCATAGTGCTTATTTTTTGAAGCCTCTTTGCATCAAGATTGTGCACTGTAGTAAACAGGTGATTCTCTGTGTATCTCTTAGCAGGGATCAGAATCATTAGAGTGAGCCTAGAGAAGCTGGTAACAGTTATTTCTAAGCTACAGTAAAGAGTTAGGACTGCATACCAAAGTAAAGAGCCTTTGAAATGTTGGAGAGGTGGCTACTTGCTGCACAATCAAGAAGACCGGCTTTGGATCCCAGCACCCATGTAATAAACCAGGAATTCTGCACAGTTCTGTAACCCTGCCTCCAGTGGGCAGAGTCAGGATTGCTGGGGCTTTCTGATTTCCATCCTCACTGAGAAAATCTGGGTTCAGGGAGAGACCTTGCCTCAAAGGAATAAGTAAGAAGTAAAAGGACACGTGATGCCCTTCTTCTGGCCTCCTCCTGTGCACACTTATATATGCACAAAAACACCAGTCAATTTTCTTTTTTAGAAAGTGCCTTTGACAAATCTAATTTGTATGTCTCTTATAAAAGCCCTCTGGGGTTAGTGGGATGGCTCAGTGGATAAAGGTGCTTGCCACTAAGCATAACTACCTGAGTTCTGTCCCCAAGCCCCACATGGTGGAAAGAGAACCGACTCCTACAAGTTGTTCTCTGACCTCCATGTGCACCCCATGCACCCATATGGAACACAGTAAATGAATAAGTATTCTTTTATAAGCAGAACTCTTTACCCTGGCAAGGCAGCACACACCTGTAATCCCAGCACTTGGGAGGGAGGCAGATATAAGAGAATCATCACTCATCAACTCTGAACCCATCTGTCTTAGGGTTTCTACTCCTGTGAAGAGATACTGTGACCATGACAACTCTTATAAAGGAGAAAAACATTTAGTTGGGGTGGCTTATATTTTCAGATGTTTAGTCCATTATCATGGTGCCACATGGTGGCATGAAGGCAGATTCTGGAGAGGAAGCTGAGAGTTCTACATCTTGAGCAGGCAACAGGAAGTGGTCTGAGACACTGGGCATGATTGAGCATATATGAGACCAAACCACCATACCATCTTAAATAAATAAGTGCACCATTCCCCTATTTGCTCATGTCACAAGTCTAGAGCTACCGTCCTCCCCACCCTTCCATGGTGAGTCTGTTGGTGAGTCCTGATAGCTGCTGAGCATGCCCACTTTCCTGCAGCTTAGCTACTGCTGCTCACCATTATCTCTGACATGGTGAGGTAAAGACATGCGGGACATCCTGTCAGCATAGGGCCTCACCTCAAGTAGTCTGACATCACTCCTTCTGTGTCCTGCCCAAACCTTAGTTCTTCATTTGGCAGCCAAGCATTGCCTTTTTGAAAACTATAAATGTGCTCATGCCACTTCTTTTTTTTAAAGATTTATTTATTTTATTTTCAATGTTCTGTCTGCATGTGTGCCTACAGGCCAGAAGAGGGCACCAGATTTCATTACAGATGGTTGGGAGCCACCATGTGGTTGCTGGGAATTGAACTCAGGACCTCTGGAAGAACAATCAGTGCTCTTAACCTCTGAGCCATCTCTCCAGCCCTGCCACTTCTTATCTTAAAGTCCCGCTTGAGTTTGTAGAGCTCTTACTAAAAATACCCATGTGTGCACAATTCAGGACTATGGAGTGGGGACAAATAGTTCCCAAACTTGGGTTCAGCCTTCCCTCCTCATCTCACTTATTTGATTGTTTGTTTATAGGTCAGATCTCATGTGTCTCAGTATGAGCTCTATAGACAGAAGTTTCTGCTCTGCCCAGTCCTATAGCCATTCAGTCCCAAATAAACACAAGGAGGTTTATATTAATTAAACTATTTGTCTATTGCTCAGGTTTTTTATTAAATAGTTCTTACAACTCAAATTAACCCATAATTCTTATTTATGTTTAGCCACATGGCTTGGTACCTTTTCTCGATAAGGCATTCTCATCTTGCTTCCTCTGCATCTGGCAGGTGACTGTGTCTCTGCCTTTCTTCTTCCCAGAATTCTCCTAATCTAGGCATCCCGCCTATACTTCCTACCTGGCTACTGACCAACCAACATTTTATTAAACCAATAAAGTGACAAATCTTTACAGTGTACAAGAGCATTATCCCACAGCAGGCCTCAAGTCCACTGTAAAGCCAAGGATGACCTTGAACTTTTGATCTTCCTGCCCTACCTCTCTGGAGTGCTAGGATTACAGGTGTACACCACCATGACTAGTTTTTTTCTGTTAGGGAGTAAACCCAGTGCTTCAAACACACTCAATAATAGTGAGCCCTTGTCTCAGGGAGGGGATGGATGAGAAGAAAAAGCAGGATCCTTTTGTTTCACCACCCCTAATGCTGGAATTCTGGGAGTGTGCGCCATTCCTGGCCTGTCATATAGTCTTCCTCCACTCTTCTGCTCTCCATATCTCCATTGTCTTCATGGCGTTGTGTTCTCCATTGGCCTAGTCACCAGCTTTGTTTTCATATCTCCATCCCAGCAAGATCCCTAGGTATTTTTAGTCTGGACCTCCTCCTAGATTCCTTTTTTTGTTTTGTTTTGTTGGGTTTTTTTCAAGACAGGATTTCTCTTTGTAGCATTGGAGCCTGTCCTGGAACTTGCTTTGTAGATCAGGCTGGCCTTGAACTCACTGAGATCCTCTTGCCTCTGCCTCCCAAGTGCTGGGATTAAAGGCGTGCGCCACCACCCAGCTCCCTAGATTCCTTAGGCTCATGTTTTACCCCCTAAGAAAGGTCCTTGCCCCTTGAATCAGCAGTAACCCCAGTAGATTCCTCATCTGAAGCTCCCCTTTGCCTTCTGTCAACTCCCAGAAGCCACTAAAATGTAGCTGCTGTAACAACTGTCACCACTGCCTTCCCACAACCAAGAAGCCGCCTCTGGTTATACAGGCTCTCTAATATACCCTCTTTCTCTCAGAGCATTTAATTTTGTTTCTTTCATGCTGATCTCTGATTTTTTTGTTGTTGTTGAGCCCACATGGAGAGCTAAATTGAATGAAGAATCCTTTTACTTTCACCAAGTGAGCAATGCCTAAGTGAAGATAATCCCCTTACATCAGTCTCACCCTATAATAATGTCTCTTCATAACCCATTAAATCCTACTCCCATCAAGCTGCCAGATTTATTTCAATCAGTACGCCTTACCCACTTCCCTGTAATAGCTTTTGTCATCTTGAAGCTGATCGTATAGCATGAGTCTGCCCCCTAGGTCAGTCAGAACCAAATGAAACCACTTTAACCCATTACTCCCATCAGCCAGCTGGAAGAGGCTTCGTTTTTGCTGCTCTCATCCCCCTCCTCCACCTTACCTTGACGGGGCCTCTGTCTTCTGCCCCTACCCCTGTAAGTAACTGGTTTTATGACCTAAAAGCTGCGAGGTATGGTCTTCAGTACCTATTTATTGGTTGGATGGTTGGTTGTTTGGGTTTTTTGAGACAGATCTTATTGTGTGGCTCGAGCCAACCTTGAATTCGCAGCCCTCTTTCCCTCTGCCTCCTGAATGCATGAGCCACCATACCTAGCCCTTGATATCTAATTCTCTTATAATGCCTGATGGTACTGGCTTGTTCTGCCCACTAACAAGGATAGAAATGCTCAAGCTAGCTACCTTCAGGTGTTCCTTTAACTATTACACATTAAAGGGCTAAAAGGACGCTGAGGGCCTAGCATGGTAGTACACACCTTTATTCTCTGCACTTGGGAGGCAGAAGGATAGATTTCTGTGAGTTTCAAGGCCAACCTGATGTGCTTAATGAGTTCCAGGCCAGCCAGAGCTACACAGTAAGACCCAGGCACACAGGTCATGCACATACATGCATACATGCAAGCAAAACAATCATACATAAATAAATCTAAAAATAAATGACAGAAGAAAAGCTCCCTTGCTGCGAGGAGCCAAGCTACTATGGGTAATCTTGCTGCTCTACCACACATAGTATTCTAGCCCCTGACCTCACATACCTGTTCCATTTGTTCCTGCAGGAGAAGTGTGCCCAGTACTGGCCATCTGATGGCCTGGTATCCTATGGAGACATCACAGTTGAGCTGAAGAAGGAGGAGGAGTGTGAGAGCTACACTGTCCGAGACCTCCTAGTCACCAACACCAGGGTAAGATGGGATGGGTATTGGGTGGAGCTGCTTCTATGGGAAAAACAAGGCTTCCACTGTTTCCCTGATCTCCCTTCTTCCAAAGGAGAACAAGAGTCGGCAGATCCGACAGTTCCACTTCCACGGCTGGCCTGAGGTGGGCATCCCCAGTGACGGGAAGGGCATGATCAACATCATTGCAGCAGTGCAGAAGCAGCAGCAGCAGTCCGGGAACCATCCCATCACCGTACACTGCAGGTACTACTGACCCCTACCCTCTCACATTGAGCCAAAAGAAACCAGGAGAGGTGAGTGATGGAGTCTGATGGTGAGTTTGGTCAGACCATGAGGAGAGACACAGAAACAGTGCTGATGAGCACCGTGGCATTTGATGATCCAGACGACTGGGTAATCAACATGCACTTTAGAGTCTTAATTGTGTGCAGCATATGCTGAGGAAGTGCTAATATTCAGGTTTTGAGAAAAGCATGGGACAGTGACAGCATTCAGGGGAGCAGGAAGAGAGGCCAACACTGGAGAGATGGGTTAGGTAATGTGGGAGTGTAAGCCTGGTCTCCTAAAGTGTGGGAAAAGAGAAAAGATATTTTAAGAATGGTTTGGGGGTGGGGAGGGTCAATGAGAGAGCCAGGTGTTGTAATTGTGATGCACGCCTTTAATCCCAGCACTTGGGAGGCAGAGGCAAGCGGATTTCTGTGTTCGAGGCCATCCTGGTCTACAGAGCAAGTTCCAGGTCAGTTAGGACTGTTGCACAGAGAAACCCTGTCTTGAAAAAACAAACAAACAAAAAAAAAACATTAGTGAAGGGACTGAAGAGATGGTTCAGAGGTTAAGAACACTGACTGCTCTTCCAGAGGTCCTGAGTTCAATTCCCAGCAACCACATGATGACTTACAGCCATCTGTAATGAGATCTGGTGCCCTCTTCTGGCCTGCAGGCATACATGCAAGCAGAACACTGTATACATAATAAATAAAAAAATATTTAGGAAAAAAAAATCAGTGAAACTGAGAACGGAGGAATGGTGAAGGATGCCTCCCAGGTTTGAATCCAAATCAGTAGTAACCTTGACATAACCAACAAAAGAACAATGGTAAGAAGGGTTATTTTGGGCAGCAAGTGACTCCTGTGTCAGATGGTGTTTTAGGGGGAAAATAATGATGGGCTGTGATATAGTAGAGCACTTGGCCAGCATGCTCAAGGCCCTGAGAGAAATCCCTAGCACTCTCAGGAGGAAAAAAGTTTATCCTGAGGTATGCCCTTAAAAATGAAGTCTCATCAGGCATGGTGCACACGGTTAATCCCAGCACTCAGGAAGCAGAACTAGACAGATCTGTCTGTAAGTTGAAGACCAGCCTGGTCTACCTAGTGAGTTCCAGGCTGACTAGAGCTATGTAGTGAGACCTGTTTAAAAAAAAAAAAAAAGTATGACCTCTCAAAAGATTTTTCCATACTCTAGGGCTGAGGATGTAGCTTTTAGCACCACATAAACCGAGCATGACCTGTGATCCCACCATTCAGGAGGTGGAGACTGGAGGTTTAGAAGTTCAAGGTTATCCTTGAATATATAGCAAAACAGTTAAAAAAAAGTATATCAGTACTAACTTCCAAGTTCTTCTCTTCCCATTCCAGTTATACTATGAACAGTGTGTGTGTGTGTGTGTGTGTGTGTGTGTGTGTGTGTGTGTGTGTGTGTGTGTTTCATTCTGATACTCTGTTGCAGCTCCCCTCATCTGGATTACATATGTGGCCTCAAGATGGCTGGAGACATTGGCTTTTCACACTGGACACAAGCCTCTCATCTCTATGACATGTTTTAATAGCTTCTCTTGTTTTCATCCTCATGAGCGATTCCTTCTCTGTGCCTATGCTGTTTCTACCACATCTGTGGCCCAGGCTCTAACTTCCAGTTCAGCAGACAGTGCTTTTCAGTAGCCTATCTAAGCTCCTTTGCTCATAATGTCCATTGCCAAATCTTGGTCACTGGTCAAGCTCTCCAGATGGTCTGCTGGTAAAAGCACTTGACATGCAAGCCTGAGAACCCACATAAAAAGTCATCTGTGGCATCCCTGCATCTATGAACCCAGCACTCCAACAGTGAGATAGGATACTGAGCTGGAGAACTGGCCAGAAGCTCTCAGGCCAGCTAGTCTGGTGTTGACTGTGCAGTGGTAGAAACAAGACAGAATCTGCCCCAACAAGGTGAAAGGCAAAAACCAACTTCTGAAAGTTGTCTTCTAACCTCCGTGTTATATGTGCTCTCATACCCTGCAGCCCGTTCACACACTCAACATTCACCTCATACACAAATAAATATAGGTTTTGTACAAAAAGAATCAGTAAGATGAAACCATTCCTACCTAAACTCCCCACAAAAGCCCAGTATGATGTGAGGTCTCCTTGCTAGTCAGCTCGGTGTACCCAGCATTCTCCTGGGCTCTAATCTATCCCTACCGTTCTCCCTTCCCTTCTGCACCAGATAGAGGTACATCGTTTCAACACCCTCCTCCTCTAAAGCTTGTTCCCAGCCAGTCATATTGTGTCATTATCACTGTGGTGTTGCTTTCAGAGAGCCTTCCTTGAGCATCCTTCCTGGAGCTCTGTTTCCCCTTCTTTTTTGCTTATTGCATATTTTACTGTCTAGGACTGCTGAGTTCACAGCCCATGTCATAGAGCAGGTACTCAATGTCTGGTAAGAGAATCAGCTGGTAATATCGGACAAAGTAGATCATGTCAAGATGGAAGTTTGAATCCCTTAGAAAGAATGGAAAGGAATCGGCAGATACGAGTGCAGAAAATCTGAGTTGGCAGTTGGTGAAGACAGCCTAGTCAGTGAAGGTAGATGGCAAGCAGTCAAGCTAGCAGGGTATGTGAAAGTTGTCAACACAGCCCCACAAGCACACCCTTAGTGCACACAGGAATGGCAGCAGGAATCCATCAATCACCTCTCCAGAGCTTTGCTCCCACAAAACTCCAGGCTAAGAGGGCAGAGGTGAACTTGGGTCCCCTATTCCCCTGACACCTTCCCCTGGCAGCTCCATGGATGACTCATCTTCCCAGAACCAGCCTCAGCCTGCATCTGCTCCTCACTACACTTGCCCCTCAGGATAGACAGCAGGTGTGGTAAGTGTGTCTTCTCTGTTTCAGCGCTGGAGCAGGACGGACAGGGACCTTTTGTGCCTTGAGCACAGTCCTGGAGCGTGTGAAAGCTGAAGGAATTTTGGATGTATTCCAAACTGTCAAGAGCCTGCGGCTACAGAGGCCACACATGGTCCAGACACTGGTAGGCTGCACGTCTTTTGTGTGACTACACTAACCACAGCCCTTCCCTGTCAGGAGCCCCCTAGTCAGAAGGCAGGAAGTGCCTCGGGGAGCAGAGTGAGAGTGGGGCACAGCTTGTTACCCAGAAGAAGGAGGAGGTTAGAAGGCAGTGCCCGGAGACTGGGGACACAGTTCAGTGGGTAACAGCACTTGTTCTCCAAGCATGCAAACTGGAGTTCACATCCCTAGCACCTACCTAAAAGGCTGGGCATGGCTCTCTGTATCTGTAATCCCAGCATTGAGACCAAACACAGGCAGATCCCAAAAGCTCACTGAGCAGCCAGCCAAGCTGAAACAGTCATCTTCTAGTTCAGACCTTTCTCAAGGGAGTAGGTGAGAGCAATTGAGGAAAATGCCCTACTTGATGCTCAGGCCTATGGGTGCACAACCACACCCGAATACCCACGTGCACATGTGCAAAGGAATGCCTGAATAACCCCCAGGCTTTGTACTGTCCTTTGGGTTCTGGTGGGAAGAAGTGGGCAGGAGTGCCTGCCTGTTTCACTTGGCCCCTCCTGTTCAAAGGTCTGACTCTTGACAGTCTGTATATCCGCAAAGGTTTTTCTGAATCTTGTGGAGCTAGAAAGGTTTGAGGGGAAACATGAGTTTTAGAAGATCTGAGAGGAGAGGAAGCTTTCAGAGTTAGGATTCATCTCAGCCTGACAGCCTGAGCGAGCTGAGGGCCACCTGAGATGCTGCATGTTCAGCCTCACCTGCTTCCATCTGACTGAAGGACCTAGGACTGTCCTCACAGGTCTGCTCAGCTGTCTGTAGATCCACTGTCGTCCACAAACATTCTTTGTTCTCTCAGTTTTCCATTTCAAAAACCGAGTCTGTTAGGCCATAGTAGTGGTGCACACCTTTATTCCCAGCACTCAGGAGCAGAAGCAAATGGATCTCTGTGAGTTCTGGGCCAGCCTGGTCTATACAAGGAGTTCGAAGCCAGCCAAGGATACATAGTGAGATTTCCAAATTAAAAAGCAGACAGGGGTCCATTAGGAACTGAGCTTCAGCAGTCCCTTTGGTGATCAGTTTTCCTCCCTGTCTCTGCTTGTTCTTCAGGAACAGTATGAATTCTGCTACAAGGTGGTACAAGAGTACATCGATGCCTTCTCAGACTATGCCAACTTCAAGTAACAGGTGACACGGCCCACAGACAGGAGAATTGCCTTTAATATTTTGTAATATTCTGTTTTGTTAATATACCCAAATTGTATATATCTTATAACTGTTTTAGAAATGGCACATAGGCTTCTATTACCTATTAGGTGGAGATTTTGTATGTAAATGTGTTAGCACTGATAGTCTTTTTTCCAGTGTTTTATTGGGGAATTAAATAGTGTGATATTTGGATTGATATCATGAAATCCTCAGCCTGGAAATTGGGCTAGATTATTCTTTTGCTTTAAACATCTTTTCCTAAAGAAGATAAACATAAAACTCATTCCAGGTAGCTCGGTGCCAACTAAAACAAAGCACAAAGTTCTCAGAGCTCTTGAGGAAATGGTCGTCTCACTGTCCCCATGCAGACCTCATTCCCTCTCTGTACTGTAAATATCCGTCCCTTCAGTCCACCCTTGTCTCCCACTGCCTACATCCCAGGATCAGCCACCCCCAGCATGGGGCATAGTGAGACCAGAGCAGTATCTCTGGCACCACACTAGGGATCATTAGGTAATAAAAACTTTTGATTCCCTGAGGAAATGCTGGTCCCTTTGTCTTGGGCAGGGCAGCCTTATTAGACTGGGGCTTTCCTGGGGCTAGGAACAACCCTGTCTTTCAGTTCCCTGGTCTGCTGTTCTGTCAAGTGTAGTCATCCCAGCCACCAACCCAGCTTTGCTCCCCAGGACGGACACTAGGTTCTCACTGAGTTTCTCTAAGGGAAACACCAGGGGCAGAGGAGCTGGCGCGAACTTGAGCTGAGGCCAGTCTGGAGTTTCTCTCCAGAATATGTCTTCAATTGTTTTCTGGAGATGTATTTACTTCTGTGTGTAGGTGTGGGCACACGTGCCACAACACACTACTGTTCAGGAGTTGGGTCTCCTTTCAGCTTGCTGTTGAGCAAGGCAGATTAGTCACCTTCCTTGCTGTGGCAAGGCACCATGACCAAGGCAACTTATAGAAGAAAGTATTCAGTTTGGGCCTCACAGTTCCAGGGGTGAGTCTATGACTGACTGGTGGTAGAGCACAGCAGCAGGCAGGCAGGACAGTGCTGAAGCAGTGTCTGAGAGCCCACATCTTGATCTGCAAGCACGAGGCAGAGAGAGATATACCAAGAATGGCACGGGTTTTTGAACCTCAAAGCCCAGCCCCAGTGACACCTCCTCCATCAAGGCCACACCTGCTAATCCTTCCCAAACAGTTCCACCAGCGGGGACCAAATATTTGAACATATGAGCCTTTGAGGGCCATTTTCATTTTTTTGTTTGTTTGGGTTTTTTTTTGTTTTTGATAGGAGAACTGGGCTGGGATTATAGACACCACCAGAACCTAGGCCTAAGGCTGTCCAGGGCTGTTTTGGAAGTAAGACCTTGCCACTACATCTATCTTTTTGTTTTCTCTTTGTTTGTTTTGCTTTTTGAGACAGGGTCTCAACAGTGTAGCCTGGACTGACCTGAAACTCGCTCTGTAGACCAGGCTGGCTTTGACCTCACAGAGATCTACCTACCTCTGCCTCCCAAGCTGTAATTAAAGGCGTGCATCACCATGCCCTACCAGTTCCTCCATTTTCTAATCCCAATATCCTGACGATGTAATTGTCATCGCCAAATGTGGAATAGGAAGGAGCTCAGAAAGCAAGCAGCTTCATTTTTACACACAGAAGCACAAGTTACACTTTCTGTTTTCACTGGCTACAACCCAGGCATGTAGCTGCCTGAGGATATTTTGGAAATCTAGCTTTCACTTGAGCTGGCAAGGGTGGCAGATTTCCCCCCACACCTCCCAGCATCACAAGCAGGTTCTCAGCACAGCAGGTGTTCCTGCAGTCACAGAGGGCACAGATGGAGAGGTGGGCATGCCCTCCACTCCTCAGAGGCTTCAGCAGGTGCCCTAGTATGTTCCACAGTGGCACATTCAGAAGTAAATGCTTTTGGGCTGCTTGGTGGAAAGGGGGGACCTTAACTAAACCCAAAGGGTGCTGAGAATTTAGGTGAGTAGAAAGGAAAGGTCAGAGTCGAGTACTGGTGGCACACGGATCTCTGAGTTCAAGGCCAGCATGGTCTCTGTAGAGTTCCAGGACAGTCAAGGCTACAAAAAAAAAAAAAAAGGAAAGAAAGGAAGGTCTGTTGAAGCCATCAGGGACCTTCAAATCCAGACAGAGTTATGAAAAGGAAGCCTACTTGTGTACTACATATTTATAATATTGATATAAAAGAAGAAATGTGGGATAGAGAGACAGCTCAGTGGTTAAGAACGCTTGTTGCTCTTGTAAAGAACCTGGGATCTGTTCCCAGTACCCATATGATGGCTCAGAACCATCTAGTTCCAGGGGATCCAGTACCTTCTTCTGATTTCCTTGGGCACGGTCAAGCAAATGATGCACATACATACATGTAGGCAAAACACTTATACACATAAATAAGCCTAAAAAATCTTTAGACTGGACATAGTGGCAAAGTGCCTTTAAACCCAGCAGAGGCACGTGGATATCTGGGTTCAATGGCAGCCTGGTCTTCATAGTTCCAGGACAGCCAGAGCTACAGAGTGAGACCTTGTCTTGGAAAAAAAATAGTAAATTAAAAAAAAATTTTAGCCGGGCATGGTGATGCACTGCACACCTTTAACCCCAGCACTCGGGAGGCAGAGGCAGATAGATTTCTATGAGTTAGAGGCCAGTCTGGTCTGCAATGCAAGTTCCAGGACCGCCAGGGCTAGGGCTGTTGTAGAAAAGAACCCTGTCTCAAAAAATCAAAACAACCAAAAAAAAAAAATCTCAAGAGGAAGATATATGGGAGGACTCCTAGAATACATGGAGAGCTAAGATGGGACCGCAGACCAGCTCTGCAGTGTGAGTGTAAGTCCTTGAGTCATTCTGTCCCTCTAGGAGCTGGAACTTTAAAGGGTCTCCGAGTACCTTAGAGCCTTGGTGTGACCAAGTCTAACAGTGGAGGAGAATGGCTATTGGGTCAGCAAGCCTGCAGTGACTCCAGCACTAAGAAAATCATCTGTTGGGCTGGAGAGATGGCTCAGAGGTTAAGAGCACTGACTGCTCTTCCAGAGGTCCTGAGTTCAATTCCCAGCAACCACATGGTGGCTCACAGCCATCTATGATGAGATCTGGTGCCCTCTTCTGTCACGCAAGCAAACATGGAAGGAATGTTGTATACATAATAAATAAATAAATAATCCTTTAAAAAAAATCAGCTGTCCCATCTACCAACAGGGAAGGCACTGCACCATCGCTTGGTGGTACACAAACCTAGCACTCAGGAGACAGACAGTGTTACCACAAGTTCAAGACCAGCTTGGGCTAAGTGGCAAACATAAAGCCATCAAGTAGGACCCTGTTTAGGTTTTTTTGTTTGTTTGGTTTTAAGACATCACTGGATTTGACACCAGAGGAAATGGTGCTCCTGGGCATTAAATCCTAGAATTGTCTGAGTAGGGTCCTGCAGCAACCCAGTGACACCTCATCCATAATTTACCCCTTAGTATATGAGGCTCATCCCAAGTGCATATATCATGTCCTTCTCCCATGAACTACCCAGAAAAGCCTCCTTTTCCAACTTCTTTCCTCAACAATTTTATCTATTCCTGTTCTTGCCGCCTTCGCATGGGAGGGTCAGCAGATGGAAATACTTCCGTCACCACTGCACACCAGTCCACATCACCACAGGCCACTAGGACAGGGAGCAGAGAGCCTGCCCCTCCTCCTCTAGCTGCAGCCAATCAAAATGTCTGCACACCGTTCATCCATTTTAGGCCTAAAATCTCTGTTCTCCGCACTTACACTTAGGAAACCCCCCCCAAGAGAAGTATGGGTGGGCCTGGCCAGCTGAGGCCTTGAGAGCTAATAAGGTTAGAGGACCTCTAGGAAATGTCTCACACCCAGGAATACTTTCTTGGCCCAGACTCTGAAATTGTCTGAGGTGCCGGTTGGCTAGGGTGACCCTGAAAAAGATGTGGTACACACACCTTTGATCCCAGCACTTAGGAGGCAGTGGCAGGTGGACCTCTGTGAGCCTGATCTACATTGTGAGTTCCAAGCCACCAGAGTATGTAGTGAGACTTCTCTCAAAAACGGGAAGGGATGGGCTATGTGTAGGAATGCCAGACTCCTGGCCTTAAGAGCAGCCCTGCAGCGGCCAGCTCCAGGCTAGAGTGGCAGTAGTACCCTTGCTGCCACCGACCACCCATCCTGGACCCTCCCGGGCTCAGCAGTGATCTCATGGCTGGCGCCCTGAAGGAAACCAAGGCTCCAGCTCACCCCAGGACCCCAGAATACCCTCTGGCATCAAATGGGCAATAGGTCCCCAAGCCTGAGAGGAAGAGAGTGCTGTCCGGGACTCCTCCACCAGAACTGGGCCTGGAAGTTGGGAGTGGGATGTAGGCAGCCTTCGTTCTGAGAAAATGTCAGCTACTGAAGCCAGCCCAGGCCACTCATTGCCTCCCAAGTGCTGTGGACGGACAGGACCATGGCCTGCTATTCTCTGTAGAATTTGGTGTTGACAGTACTTGGACTCTAGCCCACTGGAGCATGTGGTTTTGGCTGGCCTTGTCCTTCTGCCTCCCCCATTCCCTCCACCTAGCTAAAAAAAAGACATTAGATTACATCCCTAAAGCTAAGCCATCAAGGTCTATTCCCTTACTAAGACACTTTCTTATGCCAGATTCATTCCCAAGGATGATTACCAGAGTCCAGCAATCAAAAGCCTTCTTTGGTTCACACAATTAACATTCCCAATCAAAATATACCACCAATTCTAACACAGACTTCCCCTTTCTCTGCTCTTAAAAATTACACCTGCAAGGTCATTTGTTGCTGTTTTCTGACTCAGGCACTTTAACTTTTCTTCCCGGCCTAATAAAGGATCTCTGGAAACAGGTGTTTTGGTGTGGTTTGTGCCTAACCCAGTACAGGAAGAAGCCCCTGCTCTAAGGTGGGGGTTGGGGGGAGATCTCCTGCAATACTGATCAACTGTTTATTCATTTGAAGAGGAAAGAGTACTAAAAAGCTTCATAAATAAGAGTGGCAGCTGAGCCCTCAGGCTTCTTGACAGTCAAGCCAGCATTTCTCAAGGCGGGTCACCACCATAAGGTCAGAAGAACAGTCACTGATCCTGAGAACTGCGGCAACTGCAGAGCTGCCCAAGACCACAACTGGGCAGTGCAGTTCAAGGGAATGGTTTGTAGTTTGTAAACCTAAAGCTTACAAATGGAGAGCGCTTACTAAAAGGTCGCGTAAGCCTAACTTAAGTGGCTATAAATTCAGAATTTCGTGCGTCCGGCCTGAAAGGGTAAGCAGGCCGCCCGCCTGCCAGTCGCAAGCCAAACGCTTGGGGGCGGTGTCCAAACTTGGGAACCGGTAGACGGGGAGTCCGATGGTGCGGGTCACACGCGGGCGGCGCTGTCATCTAGCAGTGTCCGTCAAGGTTCTCCGCCCCTCCCACTCGTCCCGAGACTCCGAGGAGGCGATAGGCCAGACAGCAAAAGCTCCGCCTCGCGGGGGCGGGGCCGCGAGACCGCGACTCCCGTGGTGCTCCGCGGCCACTTCCGGGTCGGGCGTGTGGCAGCCCGCGGCTGTCATGTTGCGGGCCCTGAAGCCCCTGGTCCCGCGGCCCGGGTGCCAGCCCTCGACCGTGCTGGTCCTGCCCGCGCGCGGCCGTAAAACCCGCCACGATCCGCCTGCCAAGTCCAAGGTCGGGCGCGTGAAGATGCCGCCCGCAGTGGACCCCGCGGAATTCTTCGTGTTGGCCGAGCGCTATCGGCAGTACCGGCAGACCTTGAGCGCGCTCAGGTGTGTGTAAAGGGCAGGCGGCCATCGGCACCCCCCTGGGAAGTCTTGGGGAGGGAGGATGGGTGCCGACTTGAAGCCCGTCCCCACCCAGGCAAGAGTTCGTGTCGGAAGTGCGCAGGAAAGCGTACGAGGCCCGGTCCGGGGTCCTGGCTGAGCGCAAGGTGCAGGAGGCCGCCGCGGAGCACCGGGCGCTCATGGCCTGGAACCAGGAGGAGAACCAGCGGCTGCAGCAGCTAAGGTGCGGGGGTGAAGGGCTGGGTGGGCTGGCTCGGAGCCAGGCTCAGCCGCGGGCCCCCTCATCCTCGGCCTCTCGCCCCTTTCAGGATAGCTAGGTTGCAGCTGGAAGCACGGGACCAGGAGCTGCGACAGTCCGAGGACCAGGCCCAGCGGGCCCGGGAAAAACAGGCTTGGGTGCAACTGAAAGAGCAAGAAGTGCTCCAACTGCAGGTGGGCCAAGGTCGTGGGAGCGTGGGCATTGGGGACTTCGGGGAACACAGCGCCGGGAGTTTTCTCGCTCGGCACAAGGAGGGAGTGTTTGCCCTCGCAGGGGATAGTCACATCAGGGAAACCCATAACTGAGACAGTGAAGCATTTTTCAGTGTAAACTCTGCAGAGTGCCTGCTCCGGTGGAGTTCCCATGTAGCTAACCTTTCCCTTCCCGTAGGAAGAGGCAAAACATTTCATCACCCGGGAGAACCTGGAGGCACGGATAGAAGAAGCGCTGGACTCCCCGAAGAACTACAACTGGGCCATCACCAGAGAAGGGCAGGTGGTCAAGAACTGAGCACAGAGGCTCCTAGGGGCCCAGAGTAAGGACAGTGCTTGCCAAGGAGCCTTGTGTGCATCCTATGGCAGATAGCTGAGCCTTTCCTAGAGCAGCCCCATTCACCCCAGGTTCTGCGCTTACCACCTGACCCGAAGCTGTTCTGACCCTACAGACAAACTCAGGACAGCGTCAGACTCTGGGAAGTTCCTGTCACACAAAGGATTAAACTGGACTACATCCCCTCTAGCAGCCAAGCTATCTTCTGCGTCTCATGGAGGACTGTGAACCAAATGGTTGCTGCTTTTCTAAGTAAAGTTTTACTGGAGCCCCATCTTGCCTGTTCACTGTCTGTAGTGTAGTGTTCTGGGGACAGGAGTAAGCAGTCACAGCAGAGTCTAAACTGCTTGAAAAGCCAAAGGCATTTGTTGTATGACTTTTTTGGAGAATAAGTTTATTTGTCCCTAACTTTTTGGGTCTTTAGGTGACTAGCCAGAAGCAACTTTCACCTAACCGAGCCATAAGTTAGTTACCTGCTTTGCCCAATCCTGTGCTTTGCTGACTAGGGTCTGGCACAAGATCCAGAAAGCAAAAAGGATACCGTATTTCTCCAGGTAACTCTCCAGGAGTGGTTTCTGTGACAGGCCCCTGTCCTGATGCAATGCCACTGGACTACCCCTCAGGTTCGACTGCCTGGGAAGAGGTTGACTTAATTAACAAAGCTCTGAGTACCACGAGTAGTAAACACTGACAGTACCAGTCCCCATTCAGGTGTAGGTCCTCAAGCAACATGTTTCTTCCAGCCAGTTGCTGCCCTTGTGTGTGTGTGTGTGTGTGTGTGTGTGTGTGTGTGTGTGTGTGTGTAAGTGGTGGCCAAAAGTCATCTGTAGGTGTCATTCCTCAGGACTCTCACCTTGATCTGTTTTTTAGTTTGGACTTGATTTTGTTTCTTTCTGGGTTTTTTTTGGTTTTGGTTTTGGTTTTGGTTTTTTTTGAGGCGGGACCTTCACTGGAACCTGGGGCTCGCTGCCTGGCTAGCTAGTCCAGAGAGTCCATCTGTGTTTGCTTCCCTGGCACTGGGAGTAGATGCACATGACATTACGTTTGGCTTTTATGTGGTACCAGGGACCAAAGCCAGATCTTCATGTCTATATCACCTGCACTTTAGTGAATGAGTTGTCTCCGGGGATGAAACCCAGATGTTCGTGACTATGTCACCTGTCTTTAGTGAGTGAGCTGTCTCCCCAACTCCTGTTGCTCCCTTTCACTGTCATTATCATAAACTTGAATGCCATTGACATCCAAAGAAAAAGAATCCTAGTTACTTCCCACAATTCTTGGGTTTTGGAATCCCCAACGAACCTCAGGGACTAATGCCTCTTATTCCAGCAAAAAACCAGGTACAAGTAGAGGTGGCGTCCTGCACTCAGACCCCTGAGAGCCATCATCCTCCTCTCCTTGACTGTCAGAACACATGAGGTCCTACACTCAAATATCTGAGACAAACTGATGGGATCATGTCAGGAACAACTTAGTCCGTGCCTAACTTGGTTGTCACAGTGAGAAGTTGACCTGAACCCCAGGAACTCTGCTCAATGGGTAACCCCAACCACCCTGCCCAGGATCTAGCTCCTCAGTCACAGTCAAGCATTGATATTCTACCAAGACACTTTGGCACTTTGCCCCTTCCATCTCCGAGACTAAAGCAGCTTCACCAGTGAGTGCTGGGGATGGATGGTGTGCTCCATGGCCTTTGGGATTAGGTTAGGTCATGCAAATCCGAAGGAGGTGGCCTGGGGATATTGTCTACCTTTGCTTAGCAGAGTGCTGGCCTAGTGTGCACAGGCCCTGGGTTCAGTCCCCAGCGCTGCAGAAACCAGGCACTGCGGTTCATACCTGCTTTCTGAAGGAAAAGGCAAGAGGACTAGTAGAATTTCAAGGCCATCCTCAGCTACATAGGGAGTTTGCAATCATCCTGGCTCTTCATGAGACTCCAAAAAACTTCCTGCATGCCCATCAGGTAGACAGGATGTGAAGGTGCCTACCGCTGGGACTGCAGCTGGGTGAAGGCAAGCGGCTCCAGGAGATTCAAAAGCCAGGGCAGCTGCACTCGCCAGCTCCATAGGTGTTGGGCATTTTATCTTAGGAGTGATGTAGGTGTAAACCTAAAGCCATTGCAGTTTCTCCTGAAGCACAGGTATCCAACAGGTCCAGAGATCTTGAGCATTCCCCTGCAAGAACAATGGAAACAGACTCGGTGAGCAAGCCTAATGCTCAAGAGTGAGTCTGGCAAGAAGAGCCAAATTTTTAATTTTCTTGCCAAATAGGAAGTCAAAAGCAATATTTCAACCCCAAACCTGGCTAGTCTAGTGATGATGCTGGCCATCTCCTGTTAGATGCCTTAACAGTTATGTTCAACACAGGTAAATCCATAAACAGTAACAGGAAACTTGAATGTTTATCCTTGTCAAGGAACAGAACCAGAACAACACTGCCTGGCCCAGCTTCAGGATTAAGTCTACTTGCCTGCCTGCCTGCCTTTCTTTCTTTTTCTTCCTCCCTGAGACAAAGTCTCTCTCTGGCTGTGCCAGAGCTCCATATGTAGACTAGGCTAGCCTCAAACTTATAAAAATCTACCTCCCTCTGCCTCCCAAGTGCAGAGATTAAAGGTGTGTGCCTCAAGTCCAGGTAAGGGTTAAACTGCTAAACCCTTGAAGTCCAGAACCTGTCAGGGGAACTAGGAAGATGGCTCTGTGGTGAAAGGCCAGTACTGTTCTTCCAGAAGATCTAAATTCAGTACCCAGCACCCGTGCCAGTCAGCTCACCGCTCCCTGGAGCATTCAACAGTGCCTCTAGCCTCCACAGGCACAGGACTTCCCCACATAGATAAAAATAATAAAAACATCTGGGCATGGTGGCACACTCCGGCCAGCACCTTACACGTGAGTTTAAAGCGGCCTCACTTATTTAGCCAGTGTGGGGTCAGCGTGGGCTCCATAAAACCAGCTGTAAACCTAGGACTCGGGAGCTGAAGGCAGGAGGATTTAGAATTTAATACTAAGTTACATGGAGAACTTGAGGCCAGCCTGCATAAGGCCCTTGTAATGCCCAAGGCTGGGAATGAAATCTGGGTCCCCTGGAAGAGCAGCCAGTGCTCTTAACTGCGGAGCCACCTCCAGCCCTGCAGTATTGCCACCCAGCATGCCATACTCTGTTCTGCTACATCTGCTGTTTTGCCCGTGATCACAGCTGCTATAGCAGGTGGGTCTCCTGGGGGACTGAGCATTTCCACAAAACCTTTCTTGACCAGCAATCTTCGTTGTTAAAAAGTCAGAATTAATGTGCTCGCTTCGGCAGCACATACAGTAAAATTGGAGCGATACAGAGATTAGTATGGCCCCTGTGCAAGGGTGGCACGCAGATTCGTGAAGCGTTCCATTAAAAAAAAGGCAGAATTAAGTTACATTTGCTCTTAGACAAAATTACATGCAAAAACACCAGGTGTTTTGAGGAAAACGAGTTGGTTATATGCAAATTTTATAGCTTATATTTTTCCAGAATTTCAGATAATATAAATCCTTAACTGTCAAAATATATTACCACCTCAAATTTTATTTCAATAGCCTTTTGGGGGGTTGAAGAGATGGCTTAGCGGTTAAGAGCACGGACTGCTTTTCTAGAGGACCCAGGTTCAATTCCCAGCACCCACATGGCAGCTTACAACTGTCTATAACTCCAGTTCCAGGGGATCCAGCGCCCTCATACATACATGCAGGCAAAACACCAATGTATATAAAATACAAATAAATAAACTATAAAAATCTAAGCTGTGTTTCAATAGCTTTATTGAGTTCCAGGGTGTAGTTTCATGGTAGCATGCTTGCTTACCAAGGTCCTGAGTTCCATCCCCAATACAGAAAACATCCCAGAGTCTTTAAACAACCCTGACTGGACACTGATGTCTTCCTTATGTTTGCTTCTCAAATAATGTAACCAAAGTTGTAAACCTTTTTCTCTGCTCTTTTAAAGCCCTGTCACGACCATGGTGAGACTGTCCTTGACAGTGATGGGGGAGTCACAGTCAAGTCTTTCAGAAATTCATGTCCAATTTGATACCATAGGCAGCTCAATGGTATGAATCCAAAACCACATAATCAATAGGGATTTATGGCATAGCTCAGTGTAGAGCAAATTCTTGGCATGTGTGAGGCCCTGGGTTTGAGGCCTTGAATGAGGACCAAAAAAGCAAAAAGGTATCTAACATGTATGAAGGATTTTCTATATCCTAGGCACTGGGCATAGTTTTGCATATTGTTCTCCTTTATAACAATAATCTTATAGGCAGACACCAGTGTTATTCCTGTCTTCTCCTTTGGACAGAACTAACCCGTGTATTAAGACCTATGGCATGTAACTAATACCAGTACTCGGGAGACAGGCCAAAGGATGCTGAAGCCAGCTTAAGCTACAGAGTGATAGAGTGATGTCCTATCTCTTTTCTTTTTGAAACCTTGTTTCAAGAAAGAAAGAAAAAAAATGTTACTAAAGATACTTAAGAAGGAATGGAGGTGGCTGGGCTAGCAAGGTGGCCCAGTGGATAAGGGGACTTGCTACCCAGCCTGGTAACCTAGTTCAGTGCCCAGCACCCACATGGCAGAAGGAAGGAATTGAGTCACCAGGCCAGCAACCACACTGCAGCCTCTCACGGCGTTTTTCTCTAGTTCAACTCATCCGTATGGATTCCTACACAGAAGCACACAGTAGGCCAGTCATGCACACACACTCCTATCTCTCTTGGAGATGTTTTTTCTAAATTATTCTATTATTTTGAGATAGGCTCTCATGCTGTACTTCAGGCTGACCTATATTAACCATGTGTCCCAGGCAGGCCTACGATTCATGCCACTCCTCCTGTCTCAACCTTCCAAATGCTGGGAACAGGTGTTAGCTACTATGCCAGGACAGTATTTTTTTTTTCTCCAAACTCACTGAAGGGTCCAGAAAGCCCTCTGGTGTGGCTCATTCAGCCAAGGCGTCCCCTAGAGTTAGTGTGGGGACAAGGATGATCAGCAGACAAGGTGAGACCTGAGCCTCACTGGTTCAGTGCTGGGAATGTAGCAGTAACGGCTTTTTCTAAGTTTTAAATGTCACAAGCAGCGATAAAATATTCAGAGGGGGAAAAAAGCAATGCGGCTCGCATAAGGAAGTGAGTGAAATAACGAAAAAGGATTCAGAGCAGCTCTTTATAAACTATTTTGTTCTGTCTTGAAATGGCCCCTCCATGGGGTAGAGTGCTGAAATGGTTACTGCAGTTCCCCCCCCTGGTGCCCACACCTGGTAATAATCTCCTGCAGCATGCGAGCGGGACCCATAACTTCTTCTAATCAAAAGAAAAACACAGCAAAAGTGGTGTAGTGTCACCTCCGTGTGTGCACTCCTGGTATTACAGGCAGAGGGCTCTGGTAGGTGTGCCGTCTTGAAGGCGTCCACTCAGATTCAGTTCAAACTGCAGTGACGCTAGCTGATGGGTCTGACCTACTCAAGTGAGCTGTTGGTGTATTTGCGGGGAGCTGTTTCTAAGACAGGATCCATACGTAGCTCCGGCTTGCCTGAAACCCACACAGATAGTCTGGCCTTGAACTCACAGAGATCTGCCTTCCTCGGCCTCCTCAGTGCTGGGATTAAGGTGTGCACCCTCACAGCCAGTCAAGTGAGCCCTTTAAAAGAGCTCCGAAGCCCAGAGTAATGGCAGAGGCAGCCGGATCTCTGCAAGACTGAAGCCAGCCTCATCTATAGAGAGAGTTCGGGAACAGCCAGGGCTATATAGTAACATCCTACCTCAATTAATTAATTAATTAATGCCCACATAGTGAGACCCTAGATAGATAGATAGATGATAGATAGATAGATAGATAGATAGATAGATAGATAGATAGATAGATAGACAGATAAAATGTGAGCCTCAGCCTTGCCTGTAAATGCTGCAGATCAAATGGAAAGGGATCTGGACAGTTGGGAGCCAAGGAAAACCACAAAGTCATACCATTTAACAAACCTCACACAAGAGATTTACTGGGAGGGAAAAACCCAGGAGAGTTGCTGCCTCTGCTTGGGTGAAAAGCAGCAGGAAATTGAGCAGAAGGCTGTGCTTATATATATTTTCTTGTGGGGTTGGGGGAGGTTAAGAACTTTTCAGGGTAGCCTGAGATTGGAGGGATAATGTGGCTAGATTTTGGGGCAAACTCAGAGATTGATGGGATTTTTTTTCTTGTCGGCCAGAGCCTGGCCACTCTCTCCTGCCTCTGGACTGGGAGTGGGTCTTAAAGCCTTTAGGACAATTAGGGAAGTCTGGGGGCAGGGTCTGGCCTTGAGGGTTTACAAAGCTACAAAGAGAGTATCTGCCCACAGCTGGAAAAGCCTTCCCTGCGGCTGGAACTGGCATGAATGAATAGCCAGCGCTCCCCATGCTCAGAGACTTAAGGAAAAGAAAGTCTTTCACTCTTCCTTTGTCTCCTAGGCCTCAGAGAATCAGAGTCTGGACGGATGGTTCAAAGGTTAAGAGCACTAGCTGCTCTTCCAGTTCCAGGGGGATCTGAGGACTTTGAAGAGTCTAAGAATAAGAAAATAGAAATGTAGATCCCAGAAGTAAGAACGTAGAAACGAAATACAAAGCTGTAAGCCTAGGAGAATGAGAGCAGGCTGTCAGCAGCTTTCTCAGCAGCTTGAGGATTAACTATTAACACTGGGTTACTCTGCTTTACAACCCATAGCTCTGTCTGCAAGGCTGAAGTGACCCTCTGCAAACTGAGGGTCAGCTTTTAGATAACCCCCTGGCCACTCATGGCCAGCAATTGATGTGAGCTGAGTTAACTTTTAAATGATGGGATGTACCTGACTTTTTGGTTGTGCATTTTCCTATACACAAAACTGGCAGTATCAGGGAAGTGTAGAGCTTTGGTAAACACCGTCAGAGTGCCAGAAGAAGACAATGGGCTAAATACAAACTCTAGTTTAACTAAAAAACTCTGTGAGTGAAAATTGCAAAGAAAGGCAATTTGTATCTGAGTTTACCTCCAGATTGTAAAAACTCCCTTGTTCATGCCTGATGCTTGTCGCTTCTTGCTATAAAAAGGAGGAGTTTGGAAACCATCCTTTACCACAGCCTTACAAGTCCTTCTCCAGCTGTGATCTCAGCTAGCTCATAAGCTTTTTGTGCCCCATGGAGATTTATTTTTTAATTTTTAATTTTTTTTCTGGAATAAATTTTGCTTCTGGTTTAATAGACTTTGATGGTCTGTCCCCCATCTTTGCGCAACTCCCGTGGACCCAACAACTTCTTCTGATCTCTATGGACATTTGAGCCAAATGCTCATACACATAAATATTTTTTAAAAATTGTTTTTTTCAAGAGGATTTCACTACGTAACCCTGACTGTCCTGGAACTTGCTCTGTAAAGCAGGCTGGCCTTGAACTCAGAGATCTGCCTGCCTCTGATTAAAGATGTGCACCACCATCTCCTGGCACAATATCTTAAAGATGTGAGCTGTCACGTGATTTATAGAGACAGTGTGGGGGGGGGTAATGAATTGTGCCCATGATCACCAAGCTCTGGTAAGGAACTCAAGCCTGCTGAAAACCATGGGTAGAGAAGCCCTGCCCAGACTTTGCCTGACAACTGACAGAATAAATGGATTTTATGTTAAGAGGCTACATTTGTATCCACTTGTCCATAGCAGTAGAGCACTGAGTCTTCCTCGTACACCCGGTTTCATTCCTCTCCTCTCCACTCACAGGTCACCTGAAGGAGAACGACAGCAGATGCTCCCTTTCTTTCCGGAGCATTTACAAATCCTCCACCTGCACAACTTGGATCTGGAAACCCAAGTAGGCTGGTGAGAGAATGAAGGAGGACAGACGCACACGCAGGAAGGCTGGGGCCAGGGGGCTGTGCAGCAGCCCAGGACCTCACTGTATCCTTATGCACAGAACAGGGGGAGGGGCTGCCCAGTCTCTGGTGGCATCCACAGGTTGTAAACCATCCAGGAGGAGGCTGCAATTTCTATTGGCTAAAGCACACACTTGTCAATCCTTTGTAAACTCTAGAACACACTGTCAACATCTGCACTCAGACCAGAGGAGGGCTTAATCCCTATTCACCTCATCCCCCAGGGGCAAAGGGCTGCTAAATTCTCATGCCTGTAAGGCCCAAGTCAAACAGTACACATTCACTCGGGGGATCCAGACAGAGACCTTGTCTAGGCACCCAGCCCTTGCCTGCCACCAGCCCTGCTAGCGCAGGTTGCCTTTGGAGTGTGTTATGCTTGCTTTTGTTTCCTGCGGTGGCTTTTTTTAAAAAAAGATTTATTTATTATGTATACAATGTTCTGTCTGCATGAATGCCTGCAGGTCAGGAGAGGGTGCCAGATCTTTTTACAGATGGTTGTAAGCCACCATGTGATTGCTGGGAATTGAACTCAGGACCTCTGGATGAGCAAGCAGTGCTCTCAACCACTGAGCCATTTCTCCAGCCCCGTCCCACGGTGGCTTTTAATTACTAGAGAAAAAAAAATCCGATAATTTTTAACTTGTGAAAACAAAAGGTTTAATTTGGTGGATTTTGAGATAGTATCCCATAAACTCCTTCATGGATTTGAACTCTTTTTTAGCCGAGACTGGTCTTGATGCTGAGATTACAGCTGTGTGCCGTCACACCTGGAAGAAAGGATTTATTTTGGTTCACAGTCTCAGAGGCACCAACCCACGATCACGGTAGGAGCACACGAAGGAATGAACTCCTTCATTTCATGGCTGGGAAACCAAAAGAGACCTAGGAGGGACCAAGGTGTCACTACCTCCTTCATGGGCATGCTCTCAATGACCTAATGACCTTCCCCTGGGTCTCTCTCTTAAAGATCTTGCCATCTTCCCAATACACCTTCGTAAGGAACTACAATATAACACATGGATCCTTGGGATACACTCAGATTCAAACTAAAACAATAACCCAATGTAATATGCTTCTTATTTCACATTTTGCCTCCTTCAATGTCATATGAACCCCGTGAGGATAGTGATTTTTCTCCTGGTGCTGACATTGTACCCAAGGCTTCATGGACACAGCCTTGCATATATGCTAGACAAGTGGTCTCCTACTAAGCTGTGGCCCCAGCCTGAGGACAAGGATTCTGTCTGCTGTTTACTGCTGTTCCCAAGCACAGATAAGTTGGTGAGCACATGAACTTTAAAGGCATGCTGGCTTTATGAGAGCATTATGTGCATATTATTACATGCTAATTTATGTGCATAGATTACCTTCGATGAGATCACTGTGCTCGCAGAGTATGTGGGAGGTCTCTCTGGGGCCATTCTGGGGGTCAAGCTCTTGGCCTTCTATGCCAAGAATGCCAATAGGCCAATCTGGACAAGAAATGAGCTGATTTGTAATACAGGTCAACCTGACCACCAACTCAGCGTTTGACTCACTGAGTTCAACTCGCACCAGTGACTCAGGATCAGATGAGGTCTGGAGCCTGCTTTGCCCAGTTGACTTCAGTCCCTTGTGGGACTGTGTTAACTGTGAAGACAAAGAGCCTAGGGGCTGTTCCACTCTCCCTAGGGGCAGAGAGTGCATGAGCTGCTCTCTGAGACACTGGCTGTCATTTCTTCCTGGAGGCTGCGGGACACATCCTCAGGAAGGAGCCTGAGATGGAGTTTAGAGCACCGGCCTGGGACCCACCTCTGTGGAAGAGAGGGACAGACGAGCAGAACCACTGTGCACATCTGCTGACCTACAGCCCAAAGCTGAAAGGCAGTTAGAGGTGTCCAGCATTTGTAGCAAAATGGACCAATCATTCTATGTGGCCACCAGGTGGCTCTCTGCAGCTGAGACCATTGCTGTCTACACTCCAGCAGCAAATGCTTTTTTTTTTAATATTTATTTATTTATTATGTATACAATATTCTGTCTACATGTATGTCTGCAAGCCAGAAGAGGGCACCAGACCTCATTTCAGATGGTTGTGAGCCACCATGCGGTTGCTGGGAATTGAACTCAGGACCTTTGGAAGAGCAGGCAATGCTCTTAACCACTGAGTCATCTCTCCAGCCCCCCAAATGTTTTCTTAAACAAGGGTCTAGGTACCTAGCATGGTGGTGCACACCTTTAATCCCAGCACTTGGGAGGCAGAAGCAAGTGGATCACTGTGAGTTCAAGGCCAGCCTGGTCTACACAGCAAGTTCCAGGCCAACCAAGACAATATAATGAGACCTTATTTCAAAACAATCAAATAAAAACAAGAGTCTGAGCAATGCTTCTCCTTTCTTTTTTTTTTTAAGTTTTTGTTTATTTATTATGTATACAGTATTCTGCCTGCATGTATCCCTGCAGGCCAGAAGAGGGCACCAAATCTCACTGCAGATGGTTGTGAGCCATGATGTGGTTGCTGGGAATTGAACTCAAGACCTTTGGAAGAGCAGGCAAAGCTCTTAACCACTGAGCCATCTCTCCAGCCCACTTCTTCTTTCTTTAATCACCTTCTTCTTCTTCTTCTTCTTCTTCTTCTTCTTCTTCTTCTTCTTCTTCTTCTTCTTCTTCTTCTTCTTCTTCTTCTTTTGGTTTTTCAAGATAGGGTTTCTCTGTGAGTTTTGGTGCCTGTCCTAGAACTAGCTCTTGTAGACCAGGCTGGCCTCGAACTCACAGAGATCCACCTACCTCTGCCTCCCAAGTGCTGGGATTAAAGGCGTGCACCACCACCGCCTGGCCTAATCTTCTTTTTAGAATTATTTATTTTATTTTATGCTTATGCATGTTCTGCCTACATGTATGTATTGCACTATGTGTGAGCCTGGTGCCCTTGGAGATCAGAAGAAGGCAACGGCTTCACTGCAGTTATAGACTGCAATGGAATTATAGATGGTTGTGAGCCAACATGTGGGTGCTGGGAATCAAACCTGGGTCCTCTGAAAGAGCAACTCTTAACACTGAGCCAACTTCCCAGCCCCAAGATGTTAAGATATTTAAGCTAAAGGCCCAGTGGGTGGTCTTCAGGTCATTGAGGCGAGCCCTGGAAGCAGACAGTGAGTCTTTGGTCCCTCCTAGAGATCTGTATTTTATTTCTCAGCCATGAAATACAGGGGTTGAATCTTCCATGCCTTCCTGCCATAATGTTTTTCCTTTTAAACTGTATTAAACATGCAAAAGGCAGGGGCTGGAGAGATGGTTCAGTGGTTAAGAGTGAATACCACTTTTGCAGAGGACTGAACTTTGTTCCCAGACCCCACATAGATCAACTGACAACACCCTCTAACTACAGCTCCTGGGGATCCAACATCCTCTTCTGGCCTCCAAGGAAATCTGCAAACACAAACATACACACAAATAAGAATAAAAAGGGGCTGGAGATCTGGTCCAGTGGTTAACAGCACAGACTACTCTTCCAGAGAACCAGGGTTCAATTCCCAGCATCCATATGGCAGCTCACAACTCTCTGTACCTCCAGTTCCAGGATATCTGACACCTTCACACCAATTCACATAAAATTAATTATTAAGAAAGGAATAAAAATTAAAAATATAATGCAAAAATTGTTCCCCAAACGCATTACTGCTATCATGCATAGGTCTCTCACACTAGGCAAGCAGTCTGCTAATGAAGCTGCATGGGGCATCCCACGCAGAACTCAGCAAACCTACACTTACAGCTGAAATGCAGCCAGAGGTGCCCAGTGTTTGTACCAAATTGTACTAACCATTCTATGTGGCCATCTGGGAAGGGTATGACCTCAGGCCAGGTGACAATCTGCAGCTGAGGTCGCCTGTTGGGCACACTCCGGCAGCTGATGGCAAGTGTTTTCTCAAACAGGAGTCTAGGCACCTAGCATGGTGCTGAATAACTTTAATCCCAGAACTTGGGAGGAGGCAGAGGCAGGTGGACCACTGTGAATTCAAGGCCAGCCTGGTCTACATAAAGAATTCTAATACATCAGTAACTATATTGAAGTAAAAAAAAAGAATTCTAATACAGAATTTTAAACACAAACGTAATTTTTCTTTTGTTTCGCTGTGATTTTTCTTTCTTTCTCTTATTTTGGTTTATTTAGTTTTGACCTCTGTTGATATTTTGTCTTACCGTCTAGTTGGAAGAGGCTGAACTGCATTCAGAAGTTGAAGGAAGATGTGATCGTTCTCCCCAACCTAGTTTCAGGGACATGTAATGGCTCCCACATCCACTTTCCCTCTCCAGCCCCATCCTACCGTACTGGACCTTTGTGAAAATATCTCCAGGCGAGGCTGCACCTCCGCCATCCCACCCAATTCTTTCTATCCTTCTAACTCAGGCACCCCTTGCTTTCAAGCTCCAGTCCATTAGCTGAGGCGGTGACCTTGACCCTAGCCTAGACCCTGAAAATGAAGGGCCTGCCTCTGAGTGGTGTGGAGTGATTTGACCCGCTTGACCTGCTGTGACCAGTCATGCAGTCGCGCTCTTAAGACAGTGCTCCACCAAGGCAGTGCCCAGACATAAAAAGGCCCGGCTGGACCGGAGAAACCATCACTTCTGGTGGGTCTCAGACTCAGCACCAACGCCATGGCCTGCCCCAGTCTCGCCTGCTGCCTGCTTGGCCTCCTGGCTCTGACCTCCGCCTGCTACATCCAGAACTGTCCCCTGGGCGGCAAGAGGGCTGCGCTGGACTTGGACACGCGCAAGGTGAGTCTCCCCATCCGGTCCGGTCCCAGCAGCGCTAAGGACCAGAGAAACTCCTACCCGCAGAGAGCATCCCTGGACTCTTGCCAGTCCTACGCCAACCTCGCATGGGAACCCAAGGCGTTAGGCAGGGTTAGGCTTCCGCTTGACGCCGTGAAGGCGGAGACAACGCCTGAGCACCCACTGCCCCTCGCCCGGCCATCGTCCGGATACGGGACCGTGGCCCGAGAACCGTGCACTGCGCCCACTCGCGTCCTTCCCCGCAGTGCCTCCCCTGCGGCCCCGGAGGCAAAGGCCGCTGCTTCGGGCCGAACATCTGCTGCGCCGACGAACTGGGATGCTTCGTGGGCACCGCCGAGGCGCTGCGCTGCCAGGAGGAGAACTACCTGCCGTCGCCCTGCCAGTCGGGCCAGAAGCCGTGCGGGAGCGGGGGCCGCTGCGCCGCCGCGGGCGTCTGCTGCAGCCCAGGTGAGCAGGAGGGGGCTGGCAGGACTGCCCGGCAGGGAGCCTTCGGGTTTGCCGCTCAGGCCACTGACCCATTTTTCTTGCAGATGGCTGCCGCATGGATCCCGCCTGCGACCCTGAGTCTGCCTTCTCCGAGCGCTGAGCCCTCTTGGCGAGCCCTTTAGAATTCATCCTTCACCCCCCATGGCCACCCCAGAAAGAATGACAAATAAAGCAGATTTCCTCTTCACACTTGACTGGTGTCTAATTGTCAGAGGGAGGGAAGACATCGGGGTTCATGGGCCCTGGCAATTCGAAGCAAGAATAGCCCAGCAGGCTGAGAAGCTGACAGAGGGGTGCTGTATGGGCTGTCATCACCCACTCTATAGGATAGCCCCGTTTCCCACTCCGTACTGGAGTGGGCCTGCAGCAGACAGACTTAAGAGCAGCATTTTTAAAAGTCCAAATAGCAATGGTGGACATCTATGGGAAAAGACAAGATCTGACAAGAGACTGACTAAAGGGGAGTCAGACAGGTAGGGAACTCATCCAGTCGCTTCCGGATCTGAGAGGAGACTTTAGCCACAATCTCAGAGGTTGAGGGGGCAAGCCTGGCCTAGAAAGCTGTAAGGTTTCCACAGAGCTGAATTCTCACACAGGTCTCAAGGAGGCCACAGCTGGAAAGATCGAGAACCAACAGGTCTCTTCTCTGCTGTCCTCAGTGCCAGGCCTGAGCTCAGGAGCCCCGTTTCTGCCGCTGCAGGACAGCACTCTCTGGGACAGCACAGAAGCTAAGAGCCCGCGGGCACAAATGACCACAGAGCAGAGAGCCCACAGGCAAGCTGAGAAACCCACGGCTTATACTGCTCCTCTGTTGCTCATCTATCCCTGTGCCTCAAAGCGAGCCTCGCTTAGCTGCCAGTGCTCTCAGCACTGATGGGAGAAGGCAGAAGGCGCATGCCCCTCCTCTGCTCCCACACAGGGGCACGTGATTCACTGTCTGTTAGAACAAAATGTGATGGCTTGCGTGGGGCTCAGTGGAGGAGGTCTTGCCCCACAAAGGGAGAAGGCCCTGGGTTCCGTGCCATCACAGCAAGTAAATAAACATACAAACAAGCACTTTCTGTGGGTCTCACACCCAGCAAAAGAACACGGACGACCCCATCACCACTGATGTGGGCCACACACACAGACAGGGTGAAGGCCAAAAAGATACATCAAAGCGATGTCCAGATTGATTTGTTGTTTCCTGTTTTGTTGTTGTCATTTTCATTCTTCTGGGGCTGGGTTTTGAAGATTTCTATCTTTTTTAAAAAATCATTTATTTATTTATTATGTATACAACATTCCTTCCTTGTGTGCCTGCAGGCCAGAAGAAGGCACGAGATCTCATTACAGATGGTTGTGAGCCACCATGTGGTTGCTGGGAATTGAACTCAGGACCTCTGTAAGAACAGCCAGTGCTCTTAACCACTGAGCCATCTCTCCAGCCCGAGATTTCTATCTTAAGATTTTTATTCTGGCCGGGCGGTGGTGGCGCACGCCTTTAATCCCAGCACTTGGGAGGCAGAGGCAGGCGGATCTCTGTGAGTTCGAGGCTAGCCTGGTCTACAAGAGCTAGTTCCAGAACAAAAGACTTTTATTCTGCTAAATTTCTATTTCTGTGTCTGTGTCTCTTGTGAGATGTGCACATGAGTGCAGTGCCCATGGAAACCAGTAGAGGGCATCAGACCCACTAAACCTGGAGTCACAGGGGGTGGTGAGTCATCTATCCTGTTTGGGTACTGGAAACAGAACTGGGGTCCTCTGCAAAAACAGTATACTCTTTAAACTCCTGAACTAGCTCTCCAGCCTAAATTTTCCGAACTACATCTCATTATTTCCTTATTGTGTGTGGGGTGGGGTACGGCGCACACATGCGGCAGTCAGAACTCTTGGCATCTGCTCATAGAAGCCCCTTTGCTTCTGGAGGCTGAAGAGAGGAGGCAAGCATTTACTGTGGATTCTAGAAGTGCCCTTCAATGGCTCCGTACCTGGGTAAGGGACATCCTGAAAGGGAGAGAGAAAAGAAGGTCCAGTAATAGAAGTAACTCCTCTCCCTGAGGAATAGGACACTGATTTTTCTAGAAGGGAGGTCGGGAGAAAGAGGGGTTACAATTCTCTAGCTGGGCAGAGGAGCAGAATGAGGGTCTCAACTTCATCCTGAAGCTGCTTGAATACCAGCCCTAGGAACTGAGCCAAGTGTAAGCCAAGCCACCAGTCACTCCTACCGCCTTCTGTTCCTTCTTGGTCTGGTCTTTTTCTTGGCCCAACCCGCCTGGGGGTCAGAGGTCAGATCCTGAGAGGGCCACATAGGAAGGAGGCTGGGATAGGGGTCTGCCTAGCCCCTGTGCCACCTGGTTAAACCTAGACATGCAGAGAGGCTTAGAGGTGCTGAGATGGGAAAGGGACCTGCAGGGCACCTTGATTCTGTCCAGGGCTGACCATGTCAAGCCACCCAGTCAGACTGACCTCTGTCTCCCGCAGTTGCCCCTCAGAGCCTGAGGAGCATCCCACCGGAGATGCAGCCTCTGTGGCCCCTAACCCTGGAGCAAGATGGCATGTGGAAAGGATGCCAGGGACAGATGGGGCAGGGAGAAGGGTAGGAAGCTAGCGGAAGGGGTGAGGAAGAGAAGAGACCAGGAAAGGATGAAAGGCCTGAGAGAACAGCTGGAAAGGCCGAGACACTGGTGGCTTCCGGGAAGGCCACGCTGCTGAGGGCCTGAGGACTGGGATTCAGTTCTCAGCTTTCACTTGGTGGTTCACAACCCTCTGTAACTCTAGTTCCAGGGAATCCCATGCCCTTGTCTGACCTCTGCAGACACCAGATAGCTCAGGAGCTGAGTGGAACACACACATAGTGCACAGGCACACAGGACGGAAAAACATCCATACACATAAATAAATCTAAAATTTTAGAAAAAAGAAAAGCTAATGAGAAGAAGGGGGAAGGAGGGACAGAGGCCAAGTGCTGGTGTCATCTTTGCTCTAAAATTAGACGTGCCAATGGGGAAAATGCCTATGTACTGTGTGTGTACCTTGTTGCTGGACTTGGGCATTTTTTCTGGGTCTCTAGCTATGGCTGAGGTCATGGAAATGGCCCTAGCAGGTTGTTATCTTTTCCTCCTTTCCCCTTCTCTTCCCCTCCTCCTTCTTCCTCTGTGGTGCTGGGGACCAAATCCAGGCTATGGAAGCATTTCTGAGCCACAGCCACATCCTAGCTCGTTTCCTTCCCTGCCTGAGAGTGGTGTTTGAATATGTGCCTGTGGGGGACTTGCAAGCCGGGCTCTGGGGAGGGAATCCTGCCTCTCAGCGGGTGGGCCCTGTCTCCTTTAGGTCTGGGGTAAGTGTCTGCACCTTCTCCTACAGCACAGTCTTGGGCAAATGTACACTGCACTGGAAACAAGGTCCCTCAGGCTGTGTCTTGTCTGGGATGAAATCCGGGCTGAGATGGTCACCCCTGGCTTGTCCTCTTACTTCTCTGCCAGTCTCGCTAATTCTGTCCCTCATCATACCTTACTCTGCCTCTCTTGTCCACTAATGTCCCACCTCTCTGATTTTATTTCGGTCTCAGCCAGAGAATCGCTAAACCACCCTCTTCAGGCTTCCCTGGGCCTCAGGCCTTTCCCTTCTTCTGAGCTTGAGATTGCCTTTGTCCTGAGTATTATGTGGGTAGCTGGGAGCTCCGGAAGGCTTCCCTTATAAGTCTCATAGGTTCTGCCCCTTCTGGGGATGAGGGCGTGGACTGCCCACGACTTTGGGTGCGGGGATTAGCCAATGTTAGAAAGTTCGCACTCCAAGCTTTTCCCTCCCTTCTCCAGAGATAGAGACAGACACCAGGATGCATTTTTAAAAGTTTATTTTCCATGCAACAGGGGCAAGGTGTGGTGGCGACGGTTCAGTAGACCCGGGGCTTGGCAGAATCCACGGACTCCCGCGTCCCGGCCATTTGCACCAGGCGGAGCAGCAGCGCCCGGGCGGGCCCGTCCAGCTGAGTGCCGTTGCTCGGCTCGCGAGCGCGGGTGAGGCGGAGAAAATCCTCGCGGCACTCGGGTTCGGTCACGCAGCTCTCTGAGGGAAAGGCTTTGTGAGCGCAGGCGCCCTGGAGTGGGCGCAGCTCCCAGGTCGCGGTTCCAACGCTGCCCTCCCACCGCGACCCCACCCCCGCCACGATCCAATCTTAGCCCCTCTTCGTTTTCACCCTCCAACTCTGTGTCCCTGCCCCCACTTCGCGCCCCCATCCCCAACCCCCCACCTAATGCTCCCCCATTCACCCTCCCAACCCACCTCTACCTCGCGCCCCATGCCTAGCTCCCCACTAACGCCCCCTCCACCCTCACACACACCCTGCCTCCTCCCCCAGCTCGGCCCGGTGCGCACCGTCGCTGCAGCAGATGCCCGCGGCGGCGCAGCGGCCCCCGCTCCCGCACGGCTTCTGGCCCGACTGGCAGGGCGACGGCAGGTAGTTCTCCTCCTGGCAGCGCAGCGCCTCGGCGGTGCCCACGAAGCATCCCAGTTCGTCGGCGCAGCAGATGTTCGGCCCGAAGCAGCGGCCTTGGTCGCCGGGGCCGCAGGGGAGACACTGAAGGGAAGGACGATAGTGAGCAGCAATGGGAACCCAGGGCCACCCTACTGCTGTCCCGGGTCTCGCGCTGCAGGGGCCCTGGAGCTATCCAGGCCAAAACAGTAGCCAAGGGCCGGGGTGGAAATCTAAACTGCTAGGTTATCAGGAGGATCAGTTCTTACTAGGAGCTCTCAAAACACTCACTTGGCCCGGTGGTGCACGCCTTTAATCCCGGCACCCGAGAGGCAGGCGGATCTCTGTGAGTTCGAGGCCAGCCTGGTCTACAAGAGCTAGTTCCAGGACAGGCTCCAAAGCCACAGAGAAACCCTGTCTCAAAAAAACAAAAAACAAAACAAAACAAAAACAACAAAAAAACTCTCACTTGGGTTGACTGAGTGTCCCCTGGGCTGCGGTACTTGGGGACCTTGCTCAGCTCTGAGATGTCATGGGTGTGCAGAAATCGCTCAGAGGCTTCCTTCTCTGACATTCAGTGGTCCTCCTACACATCCCAAGCCCCGTCCCCCTCCCTCACCCCCCACAGAGCACTCCTGCTTCTTAAGAGTACAACATTCACGCCCTTTCTCTCATTTTCTGGCCTTGCTCTTACTCTGGCACGAAGCCTCAACCTGAGCCTTAACCTCCTGCCAACCTATTATGCCCTATTAGGTGGATAGCAGGAACCAAATTAGAACGATGTGTGCATGGGAACCTGGTGCCTCAAGCTTCCCAAGGAACTCTGCAAATGGAAGGTGGACTGGGGGAGCTGTCTGCCTGCCTACTCCAGCTTGTTCAACAACTCAAAATTGAGCCACCTGTAGCCTGGACAAAACCGAGCCTGGCGGCTGGATTCCCTTGACCTCAGCTGGACATGCAGACAAGAGATTTGGGCAAGAGGTTGGGGTTAGATATGGGACCTACGCCACTCAGGCATGCACGGAGCCATGGCCATCTTATGGACAGGAAGAAACTGGCACTGGTGGCTAGAAAAAGAGAGGCTGGGCTGGGTGGGAAAGACCTTAAATTCAGGCTAGAACAGAGCTTTGTATAACCCAGCCAGTCCTGATGAGCTGACACCTGCCCCCTGCCCCAGGTGTTCAACCTGCTCCCATCCCAAGCCCAGCTGTTAGGAAGCAGCTCTTATTTTCTGGCATATCCTCCAAATGGGGACAGTGTCTGCCATGTGGCTTCCCTGACACCTGGTCCCCTTTCGCCCGTCTGAGTAGTCCATCCACTGTGCTCTATTGCCTCCTTCCAGGAACCTCTCCTAAAGTCCGACTTCTCTGAGCATTTGCTTCCCTCTCCTAGCCCCGACCCATTCCTAGGGCACTGAAATGGACCACAGTGGTACCTGTCTCAGCTCCATGTCAGGCATGGCCCTCTTGCCTCCTCTCGGGCAGTTCTGGAAGTAGCAGGCAGAGGTGAAGGCCAGCAGGCTCAGGAAACAAGCAGACAGCGTAGTGTTGAGCATCCTGGCGAGCATAGGTGGGCAGTGTGCAACGCTGCTCTCCTGGTTCTGTTCTGCTGCCCTGGCGGGCTGTCTATTTATGTCTGCAGGTGTTCCCTAGGAGGCGACAACGTGGCTGCTAACCCCCTCTCCAGTGGCTCCCCAGGAGCCCACAGCCGACAGGTCCCAAGCTGTCAGCAGTGATTCAGGCATCTGGGGACACACGTGGGCCTGTCTGTGCAAAGCGTGTTGGAGGAGGGGGCAGGCCAGCAGGCTGTTATTGGCCACAGTGTGACAGCAGAAACAGTTACAGGGACTGCGGTGCTGTTTCGTCTGGGAGATGAGCTGACTCGAGGGTCACCTGGAAATCATATCTGAGCATCCTAGCTGCTCTCAAAAAGCTGGAGGGGTCAATGGGCCCCATCCAGGAAGGGCCGCCATGTTTGGAGCAGGGTCAGGACCAGGAGGGGTGGGGCAGGCTTGTTAGTTGTGGAGTGGGATGAGCAAGAGGAACCACACATGCCAGGTGAGCTCTCGGAAGGGCATTCCCATCTGCAGCCTCACTGGCCAACAGCCACAGTCATGACGTCAAGGGCAGCGCACAGATTCAAAGATCTGCCCTGGGCTGGGTGTGGCTGGCTTCTGGATGCCCAGGATGTTTCTATCCCATGCATGCCCCTGTAGAGCCAGGTGTGGGGACTCAGGCTCTGAGAATGGGAGTCTTGGGGAACCTCTCTGGTTCCCACTAAGGACATGAATTGAGAAGCTATTGTGGGAATGAGAACTCCAGGCCCAGTAATGTGCAAAGATCTGGCGTCACAGGCCTGTGGTCTGAGCTACTTTGGTAAACTAAAGTAGGAAAGGTCAAAAGTTCCAGGCCAGACTGGGTAACTTAATGAGACCCTTTCTCAATGAATAAAAAGAAGACTGGGCGGTGGTGGCTCATGCCTTTAATCCCAGTTCTCAGGGGACAGAGGCAGATGGAGCTCTGTAAGTTCGAGGCCAGCCTGGTCTACAGAGTGAATTCCAGGACAGCCGAGGCTACATGGAGAAACCCTGTCTCAAAAAACAAAAATAAACAAATAAATACATAGAAGGAAGCTGGATGGTGGTGGTGCACGCCTTTAATCCCAGCATTCTGGGAGGCAGAGGCAGATGGATCTCTGTGAGTTCCAGGCCTCCCAGGGCTTCATAGTGAGATCCTGTCTCAAAGAAAGAAAGAAAGGAGGGCGGGAGGGAGAGAGAGAGAGAGAGGAAGAGAGGGAGAGAGAGAGAGAGAGGAAGAGAGGGAGAGAGAGAAAGAGGAAGGGAGAGAGAGAGAGAGCGAGCAGAAGGCTGAGGGTATAGCTCAGAAATAGTCCTGGGTGAAATCCCCAGAACTAAAAAGATAAAAAAGCTGTGGAGAGAGACCCATGCCCCTAGACTGGTACCATCTCAGGCAGAAGTGAAAATGGACCGTTGTTCTGCAGGAGGAAATGGGAGGAACTACAGTCAAACAGATCCAGCCCGAGGAAGCAGGGTTAGTTCCTGACTTTAGGTTGTAAGTCATTTGTTTCTAATGCAGTCCAGACTGACCTTGAACCTACTATGTAGCAGAAGCTGACTTTGAACTCTTAGTCCTCCTGGCTCCAGCTCTGGAGTGCTAGGACTATAGGCATGTACCACCACACTCTGCTTTAGCCTTCACAGCCTCCTTTCATCGGCCACCAGAAAACCCCTCTGGACTTGGGCGCAGACTAGCCAGCCCATTCCCTCTAGACTGTGCACAGGCCGGGACCTTCCCAGCTCCCATAGGCTTCAGCTACCTCTCCTGGGTATATCAGTGTGCTTCAGAGGAGCTCCAGAGGACTGTTTGACCTCTACCTCACCAAGTACAGTGGGGCCTGGGAGCCAAGGTGGCCTCCCACACTAGGTCTTTTCAGATGACTGTTGGCACCCAAGGCCTCTGTAAGAGGCAGCTGATAGGAAGTCAAGTACTTTGGCTTCTGTGTCTCGAAGCTTCCTGATTGGGCAGGTCACCAGGTGTCTTGACTCCTCATTCAATTCCAGCATAAAGTGGTGAAGTAGAGTAACAATGGCATAGCCACAGGTTCTGAGCACTGAGTCACTTACCATGAAACCCAAGGCAAGTGCTTGTGTCGCGGTCATGTTACTCGACAACGGCATTGTATTATTAATGTCCTCATTAAGAGAGAAGAGGTTGTTTTCCAGAGAGAACAACTTGCTTGGCCAGAAGAAACCCTCTTCCACTTATGGATGAGCTTTAGAATAGACTGTTGTCCTGCTCAGTAGTGAGGCAGGACACTGCTGGGGGCAGGGAGGGGGCAGATGCCTGTTTTGCGGCCTTGTCCCTAATTTACCGTCTCTGTACTTCATTTCCAAATTATCATCTGAAAGCTGATGGGGCTTGATTGAAAGACACAAGTCCTGGGACCAGTCTGGGAGGGTCCAGAGCCCTTGACCAGCCATGTGTACCAGGGATGTCATTCTAAGGCCCCTTTGAGGATGCCATGCTCTGTCCCTGGGCATGGATGCCAAAGGTCCACCGGACCTAATCTCCACCTTCTCAGTATCTCTGCTGGCTAGAAAAAGTCCCATGAGCACGCTGGCTCTTCATCTCAGATACCACACCCCATGTGCGTCATGGACTCCCAAGACACTTCTAACCTTCTGTATTTCCCTCATAGCCTGTTTTTCCCATGTATGCCCTCACGCCAGAGGAGGGCACCAGATCTCATTACAGATGGTTGTGAGCCACCATGTGGTTGCTGGGAATTGAACTTAGGACCTCTGGAAATACAGCCAGTGCTCTTAACCTCTGAGCCATCTCTCCAGCCTCAAACTTTTTTTTTTTTTTTTTTTTTGAGACAGGGTCTCATTCTGTATCTCTGACTGGACTGGAAATCTCTAAGTAGCTAAGTAAACCAGGCTAGCCTCAAACTCACAGCACTCTGCCTTGGGAGTGTTGCCATTAAAGATATGAGTCATTATGTCTGTCCTGTTATTTGTCATTCCTGTTCAAGTCAACATTTACTCTGTAACTCCCTCTACTCAGATTCCTGCCCAGACCAGTCTACCGAAACTTCATTATTATGAGCATAAAGTGTGCTGCCATTTTGGTGGGCCCAATCGTGTCTTTATTTTACATGGCCTTCCCCAGCAGAATTTCACACGATGAAGCTGTTGTCCCTTTTTGCAGCACACTTCATCTGGCTCCAGTGCGTGCTTTCCTGGTTCTTCCACCCATTCTCTCTGCTTCCATTTCTGGCTTCCCGTCGGCTTCTACACATCCCAAGACCTGGTGCCCTGTCCCTTCTCTTCTTCCTAGGGTATTTTTATACTTTTTACAAATTAATGATGTGCCAGTTCATGTCTTCATTCTGAGCATATTTGAACTGCCCAGTGACAGCTCCCATTGGCCTGGAATCTGGCCTTATGACTTTAACACAGTTCGATTTAGCTCCTGATTTGCTTCCAGGGTTCCAATCTGCAGTGGTGTCACTGGTCAAGTGGCCACACCTCCTGAAGCTTAACACTCACTGTCCCGTCTAGAGCTTCTCTCACTATAAATTATGCATGTGCCTGTATGTCCCTGTGGGTACAGGAGCTTCTAGAATACAGAAGAGGGCATCAGAGTCCTTGGGGCTGGAGTTCCAGGCAGTTGTGGGCCACTGAAACGGGTGCTGGGGACCAAATGCAGTCTTAACCTCTCCAGCCCCTTGTTCCTTTGATTCTTTCCTACCTTGGGTCTGTGTTGATGGGGTCACAGATGGTTAATACCTCCTCTACCCTGAAGTTCCTCCCTCCCTCCCCCGTGCACCTTTACCTCTTTCCTTTCTGCCGGGTGGGTGTGTGTGTTTAGATCCCTCCTACTATGAAAGCCCTCGGACACGAAGGACACCATCATCTGTGTTTATTACTATACTGGGAGCTTTTGCCAAACGGTGGGTTTTTCAGTTCTAGAAAGAATGAAGGGAGGTGGGAAGCCCTGGGGACCAGCCTCAGCTCTCCATGGCATTGCTGTGTGACCTGGAGCAAGTCAAATTTGTTTTTGAGGTTATTTATCTGATGTACTAACCCCACTTCCTCCCTCACTGTAGACTTGAGACACTGTCCATGTATCCTGGCCTACCATGAACTTGCTCTGTAGCTGAATTTGGTCTCGATTCTTTTGTCTTCACCTCCCCTGGTGCTGGGATTTCCACCGTGCCCAGTTTCACTGAGGTCTAAAAATCAGGTGAGGTGTTCTAGATTAGGGCATTCAGTTTTTTCTGTCTTCTCTTTGTTTTTCAAGACGGGGGTTTTTTTCTGTGTAGTCTTGGCTGACCTGGAACTCACTCTGTAGACCAGATCCTCCTGCCTCTGCCTCCTGAGTGCTGGGATTAAAGGAGTTCTCCACCATCGCCCTGCTCTGTCTTGTCTTTTTTAAAGACAGGAGCTCCCTCTTGCCATCATGGAACACTCGATGACCACCAGGCTGGTTTGAACTTCATAGAGATCCCCCTGCCTCTGCCTCCAGGGTCACCTTGGTCTATTTTGAAACACTGTGCAGTGGGTGCTGGAGAGAGAATTGGACAGTTAGCACTTGCTACTCTTGAGAAGGACTCGGGTTCTGTTCCCAGCTTCCTCCTGATGGCTCACAACTGTCTGTAACTTCAGTTCCGGGGAATCTAGTGTCCTCTGCAGGCCTCTGTGAGCACCAGACATGCTCATGGTGCACAGACATACATGCAAACAGCATTCATACACAAAATAAAAACTACTAAGTCTTTAAAAATTCAGCTGGGTGATGGTGGTGCACTCCTTTAATTCTGGAGGCAGAGGCAGGCAGTTCTCTGAGTTCGAGACTAGCCTGGTCTACAGAGCTAGTTCCAGGAGAGTCAGAGCTGCACAGAAAAACCCTGTCTCGAAAAACAAAACAAAACAAAAAATTTTAAACTCTGTACAGAGACAAGTTGGGTTGATTCACAGTTCTGGGTCTGGTGACCTGCTGAGCTTGACAGGGACAAGGGCCCTGAAGGGACATAGCAGACTTCTTTGCGAGGTGTGGGAAGAACCAGCCCTGTCCTTCTGCTGCTATAGGCAGCCAGGCAGGGGGACAAAACACCGCTGGGTGAAGAGAAAACTCACCCAGGGAAAGACAAAAAGCTCTCCAGTTCACGGAAGCGCTGCGGCCGGGATCAGGCACAAATTGTGTGGACCTGCAGTCACTCACACTCAGCTGGCCGGGCAGAGGGGGTGCATGAGACAGCGCCATCATGGCAGGAAGAGGCTGCTCACAGCGCGGATCCACGCCTGCAGGTTCAGGCTGGACACCAGGGAGCCTGTCGCTGGAGTACTCCCTGAGCCCTCAGCCCTGCCTCTGCAAAGGGGAAGCCACTGCACAGGTGGCACAGGTGGGTTACCCGTCCACGGTGTGGTGACTGCAGTCCTTGGAAAGAACATGAGGGCACAAACTCAAAGGATACACAGTTTGCAAGGGTCTGAAGTCAGATCCAGGCATGCTTGCATGGATGCCTAACTGTGTTGCAGGGATGCATGTGTGCATCTGTGTGAGCATTTGGTATGTGTACACGTGTGTGTGTGTGTGTGTGTGTGCGCGCGCGCATCCTTCTTTCTCTACCTACCAAGTGCTTGGATTACAAGCATGTGCCACCCACGGCTTCACACATAAGTGTCATTAGAGTGTGTGGCAGCCTTTTTGCCCAATTCACATAAAACCCCACAAAGAAGTACTTTCTCCCTGTTCTTAGAAAACTGAGGCATCGAACATGAATCACATGCCCAAGAATACAGAGTAATAAAGTCAGGGTGGTTTATGCCTTTAATCTCTGGAGGCAGAGGCAGGTGGATCTCTGTTAGTTCAAGGTCAGCCTGATCTGCAGAGAGAGTTCCCAAACAGCCAAGGAGCTATTACACACAGAAAAACCGTCTCAAAAAACAAAAACAAAATAAAACACCCCCCCCCAAGCAAACAATCAAAACAAACAAGCACTTCATTGGTGGGGGTTGGAGAGATGACTCAGCAGTTCGAGCTCTTCCAGAGGACCTAGGCTTGAGTCGGTAGGTCTGTAGTCACTGAACCATCTCTCCAGTCAGGCTGTATAGGGTTTTGGTTGGTTGTTTTTGCTTTTTTTTTTTTTTTTTTTTGCTTTCGGGACAGGGTTTCTGTAGCCCTAGCTGTCTTGAAACTCACAATGCAGACCAGACTGGCTTTGAACTTACAGAGACCCCACTGTTTCTGCCTTCCAAATTCTGGGATTAAAAGCTTGTGCCACTATGCCATGTCCTTGTAAACCAGAGTGTATTTATTACGTGTATTGGTGTCTCTCATGCCTTTAATCCCAGCACTGAGGAGGCAGAGGCAGGCAGACTTCTGAGTTTTAAGTGTACATAGTGAGTTTTAGGTCGTGCAGGGGCTGTAGAATGAGACCCTGTATTAAAAAGAAGGGGGGGGGCTGGAGAGATGGCTCAGAGGTTAAGAGCATTGCCTGCTCTTCCAAAGGTCCTGAGTTCAATTCCCAGAAACCACATGGTGGCTCACAACCATCTGTCCTCTTCTGTCCTGCAGGCATACACGCAGACAGAATATTGTATACATAATAAATAAATGAATATTTAAAGAAAAAAAAGGTTGCAACTTCAGCTTCTGTCAACAGAGCTGCAGCAGCTGGATTGGGTCACATCCCAATCTCCCTGTGGGTTTCTAGGAGGAAACTTTGAGGGTTCAGACACCGTGGCTCATCTCCATCGTCTCATTAGAGGTGACCTCTCTGAGGCAATCACACGCAGGAGCGTGTGGGTTTCTAAGAGGAAACTTTGAGGGTTCAGACACTGTAGCTCATCTCCATCATCTCATTAGAGGTGACCTCTCTGAGGCAATCACACGCAGGAGCGTGTGCCCCGGCATCTCATTTCCCCCGTTGCTCATGGTCTCCTTCCCCTCTTGCGTCTCAGGGGCAAAGCTCCCCTGTCTGAGCTCATCCCCCTGAGGGAGGGGGAGGAAGGCAGGTGAAAGGGGTCCTCTCCAGAGGCTCCCAGCTTGTGAGACAGGCTAATTACAGACTTCCTAATTAATGAGCCATGGGGGTACATTTCATCAGCTGAGTCATAACTAATGTTTGGGTCTCACTGTGGGCCCAGAGAGAGGGCACCAAGAACAAGGAGGGTCCTGGGAGGCAAAGGCCAGCTTGGGGCTTCTATCTGACCCATTTGATTTTCTGCATTTACCTTTCTCATTTTTTTTAACTTATTTTTTAGGTTCATGTGTGTATGTGTGTCCCTGTTTGATGGCAGGCGCCTTGAAGAGGCATTGAATCCTGAGGCTGGAGTTACAGGTGTTTGTGAGCCACCTGACATGGGAGCTGGAAGCTGAATTCAGGTCCTGGGAAGAGCGGTGTGTTCTCTAACCCACCGGGCTGTCACTCCAGACTCCTGCCCTTCTTCTGCCCCCTTTTCAGACTTATTTATGTGTTTTATGTGTATGAGTGTTTCGCCTGCGCCACATGCGTGCTGGGTGCCCGCGGAAGAGGGCCGCAGATCCCCTGGAAGTGGAGTTGGCTGCGGAGCTTTCTCCGGCCTTCCCAACCCCTTTTTGAGACAGAGTCTCACGCTGCAGCCCTGGCTGGCCTGGAATTTGCTATGTAGACCAAGCTGGCTTGGACGTCATAGGGCCCTGCCTGCCTCTGCCTCCAGAGTGCTAGAACGAGAGCCAGTTGCCACTAGGTTTGAGAGGCTTTATTAAAGCCCAGCTGTGAGTCACCCTAGTCCACCCTTCTTTGTCATGGACTGTTTCTGGGATGGCTGTCCCCCAATCTCTCTGTCCTTCATGCCTTCAAGTTCCACCAGGGCCACACTGGGTTCACTGGGCATCAAGTCACACACACTTCTCCAGTGATGCACTTTCTCTGCCAGACTCAAGCCCACCTCATCAGGATCCTGACACCCCAAGCCCTAGATGCAGTCTGAGGACCTTCCCACACCCTCCTGCTGGTGAGTGCATGGTGGGTGCCCTTCCGTTCACACTGGAGCCAGGAGACGGGCCTACTGCCATGAGGCCTGAAGCCGACTCTACAGAGGGCTTGTCTGGGGGAGCATCTTTATTCTTTGCACCGAGAGGTGTAATGGGAAAAATCTCAACGCTGTGCTGTCAGTGGGTCATGTGGTTGCTCTTCTGTGCTTAAACTCTGCTGGGCCTCTGGTTCTTCATGGGAGGTCCTGTAGATCAGTGATTCTCAACCTGTTGGTTGTGGCCCCTTTGGGTTGAATGATCCTTTCACAGGGTCACCTAAGCCCATCAGAAAACACACATTACGATTCAGAACAGTAGCAAAATTAGTTATGATGTAGCAATGGAAATAATTTTATGGTTGGGGGTCACCACAGCATGAAGAACGGTATTAAAGGGTCGCGCCTTAGGAAGGTTGAGAGCCACTGCTCTAGATACTGTGCCAGCGGCCTTCCACCAGATCAGTGTAGGCAGAGCAAATGGGGTCTACAGGAGTTTACACAGGCGCAGCAGCAGAGCGGGTCATACTACCTCACATAACTGAGTCTCATTTTGCTCCCAAAACTAGGGTTAATTAAATAATTCATATAAACCATCTAGCACAGAACCAGGACATCATCTCAATACATTCCTCCTCCTGCGTGTGTGATGCTGGGAATCAAACCCGGGAAATACCTTCAGCCCTCTTTTAAGCATTTTAATACAGAGGGTTTTTTTTTTTAAATAGATGGATGCCCCTCAAGGTGTTCATAATTTCCTATCTATGTATATAATCATATATGCCACCTTTTCTTGAGTCTAAACTACAGTCTGGATGTAGGTAGTCCCTCCAAGGGAGTAATATGACTCCCCATCCCCAAAGGACCAGATCAAGCTGCCTACATTACTTTCTGGTAGAAGAGAATTTTTATAAACTTTTTTGATTTTTCTATTCTAATTTTTAAAAATGTATTTTATGTGATGAGTGTTTTGCCTACAAGTATATCTGTGCACT
>PVIU01001282.1:0-18907 GCA_004026605.1 Ondatra zibethicus | reverse complement strand
TTCTGTTTTATTGTTTTGTTTTGAGATAAGATCTTGTTACGTTGCCCACTCTGATCTTGAATTCAGGGGATCAGCTGAACCTTCTGCTTCAACATAGGCAGCTGGGGCTATACCATGCCCTGAGGTGGCAATTCTTTCCATATTTTCCATTAGAATTTTTGGATTAGAATCCTAGAGGGAAAGTGACTAGGTCATGCATCTGACGTGGCTAGCCTGTCACAGTCCCCTCCATAAAGTTTGTACCCTTTGTGCTTCCTCCAGCAGGACTTAAACAGAGCTTGTGAAGGCACAGCTCACCCACAGGTTAGAGTTAAAACAGAGACTTCATCAGAATCAGTTTGCCTGTCTTTGACAAGTTGCTCATTCTGTATTCCTTTAGCCATCCTCACCCTTCCTGCGACTCCCAAACTACTTATTCACACGTTGAAAAGTTCACTTGCTGACTTTTTTTTTTTTCCTGAGACAGGGTTTCATGTAACCCAGGCTGCCCTCAAATCTGGTATATAATCAAGGGCGACTTTGAACTTCTGATCCTCCTCTCTACTGCCTGACTGCTGGTATTGAAGCCATGTGCCTCCACGTCCAGTTTATGCAGTGCTGGGGATCGAGCCCAGAGCCTAGTGAGCACTAAGCAAGCAGTCTTCCAAACGAGCTATATTCCCTCCCTCTTTATCGGAGATGTCACCTTTATACTAATTCTCATACACAATTGGACCTACTTTTGGATTTTTGTTTCTTTAATCTATCATGGATTAGTTCTTCCAAAGACACCCAAGCCTGGCTCCGGACTCTGCTTATTGAGCACACTGCAGTGGACAATGGGCTGAGCATTAAGCTATACCAGGCCCCGAACGTCAAGCTTTCCTCCAATAAGCTTGATAGTGAGAGCGAGCAGGCATTTGTGTACAGAATGGCTATTAAGCGTGCTCTACATACAGCTCTTAGGGCTGGAGAGGTAGCTCAGTGGTTAGATGCTCTTCCTCCACTTCCAGTGGAACTAGATCCCCAGCACCCACTGTCTGCTGGCTCACAACCACCTAGAACTCTGGTTCCAGGGGACCTGATGTCCTCTTCTGGCCATCATGGATGTGCATGTATGTACCCATACACTTATTCACATATAAAAGCCCCCATATTTTTGGCTGGGGTTGTGGCTTAGTAGTAGTTTACTTGCCTCATGTGCCTGAGGCCTCAGCACGGGTGCCCAGTGGGGTGGCTTCCTTTAGAGAAGTGTTGGAAGACACACCAGCATGTTTTGAGTGGTGACAGTAGTGCTGTTTTGTTGCTAGGCGACATTAGCAGCAGGAACAAGCTGTCCCTCTCCTCCACCTTCACCTCTGTGTCCTCTGGAGATCCTCTCTGCTAGGCAGATTATAAGGATGGCACATGGGGTGAACACTTGCCTAGACTGAGACCCTGGGTGTCATCCAAAGAATGGGGTGGGGGGCAGGGTGTCAGGCAGAGTCACTTCAGCAGGTGGAGCCCCAGGCGGTGGTCAATGGTTAGTACAGAGTGGGGTTCAAGCCAGCCTGTACTCTCTCCTCCATTTAGGGGTGTTCTGTCCTAGGAGAAAGGTTTCTATGAAGTGTCACTGCTACATCTTGGCCTTGTACTGTGATCATGCTTAACTGTGATGGCAGAATTGGTCTGTATTCCAACTGTCCAGACCAGCAGCTTACATGAAATGTGTCTGGCTGGTGACGCTAGGGACAGTGGTTCTCTCTGCAGCCCAGGCTACCCTCAAATGCATAAGGGCTGGGAATAGAGGTATGAGCCATGACACCCAGATTCTAAAACAGTCAGTAACTGAAGGTGGCTGTTCTGAACTGTGCGGCTTTGGCCAGTCCCCAGCCCAGCTGTCCCCTTTCCACTCAGAACCCAAGAGAAGATGCTGCACGTGCAAGTGGCCTCGAGGCCAGGTGAGAAGACAGCAGGTCTCAATTGGGGGCAGAGCGGGGGGGGGGGAGAGCTGGGGCCAGGTCCTCCTTAAGAATACCCACAGGAGCTCTGTGGGAGAGGCCAGCCCACAGACTCCCCACTCCTACCCCAGTGGCCATCACAATGGCATTCAGGCCAGCATCACAATGACACTGGCAGTGGGAGGCTGCTTGCTTTGTCTGCAGACCTAGTTACAGGAACTCCAGCTTCAGAAACCCTGTTTTCTGAGGGAATGGAAAGGAGCCCAGCATTTGAGTGGCCTCAAGATGGAGACCCATAGGAAGAAGTCGAATAGATGTGGGGCTAGGTGCTCCAACTCAGCCCCAGGAGCCCAGGACTGCTGGGCCCAGCTGCCCAGCGGAGGGTTCTCCATGAGCACTGAGAAGCTGCTGCTCTTTTTCCTGGCTGTCTGGTTCTTCTACTTCTTCTGCTTCCAAGACTAATTTGGACAGAGCCTCCCTTCCACCTACTCAGGGGGTGGCTGAGGGTCAGAGCCTCGGCCCTACAGGACAGCTTATCAGGCCTCACCTGCTCGTCTAGTTGCTGTGGCCTGTCACCTCAAGCTGGCCTGCTTCTGGTTCAGAAAGACGGCAGGGCAGCATGTCTTCAGCAGGTCTCCAGCCTCGTACCTCCACTGACTACATGACCCCATTACCAGGCAAAGACTAGGACAGGAAGGCTGCCTGGTGGAGGCGAAGCTGTGGCTGAGTCTTCTTGGTCAGTGGAGTTGAGCTCTGCATGTTGACTGGGAGGCTGTTTTATGCCTGGCCCCAGGCCCAGTCTCTAATGAGAAATAAAATGCCATGGGGCCAAATCACATATTTCTTTTTATTTTGGTGTCTTTGAGACAAGTGTTTGCTATGGAGCCCTGGCTGGCCTTGAACTCATGGCGCCTCCTGGTGTTTGGATTTACGCTTGCTCTACATCAGGCTTCCATTCTTGCTCTGTGGTGCTGGCAAGGGTGGGAAAGAGAGCGCTTCCTTTTTGGGGGTGGGGGTCAGATCTTGAAGAGAAAAGCTTAATCATATTAAGGGTGTGGGATGGTTCCCCACTGGACTCAGGCTAGGTCCTGCCCACCCCAGAGGCTTCCAGACCTAGTTTTCCAGCAGAACAGGACAGGCACCTCTGGTAGAGCTGCAGAGGAGTTCTTTGGGTGCTCTTGGGAGTTGGGGGCAGACATAGCCCCCAGCACTCACACTGAGGGGTAAAGGCTGAGAAGTGGGCTAATCCGGAGACCATGAGAGGCTGTGGGAAGGTTCTCGCCCCAAACCACGCCCTCTGTAGTTGTGTGGGCTAAGAACAGCACATGCAGGGCAGCTCAGGCGTGGAGGAGGGATGTGCAGGGGGACTATCCGTGCAGACCCTGGTGTCTCACATGAAGGGGCAGCACAACAGGCACTGGTGGTGTGGCATGTAGGAGGACGGAAGTGACAATCCCCTACTGGCCACCTCTGTGGATATGTCCCTTGGGAACTCTGAAAGCAGATTCCCTAAGCCTCAGGACTGAGCTCTGGACCACCTGTAGGAACAAAGAACATGTAGTTCAAGGAACTGTGATTTATCTCAAAGACAAGGTGGACCATGCCTGCAAGGGATTGGGGACAGTGTTGGTGACCTGCACAGATATCCTTATAAGCTGGAAGCTCTTGACAGTGAACAGACCTGTATGGAATACTTGTTTTCTTTGGGACTCCGTAAGGTTTCATTTTAAATGGGGAAACAAAGTACCCTCGGGAGCCAAAGAGGTGGTTCAGAGAGTAGGAAACTGCACAGCACTAATGACCTGAATTTCAGCTCTGCGACCACATAGGCTGGGGACTGAGGCAACTCCTGGAACTGTCCTGACTTTTACAGGCACCCATGGCACCCATGTGCCCATGCGCATACATAGAATTTGTTAAAAACGTGGCCTATAAACCAATATTTTCCTGCAGTGCGCTATATACAGAACAGGAATCTCCTCCGTCAGAGAGTGGCTCCAGGAGCAACCAGATGCACTCTGGCACCTGGCCTGAAGGAAGCCAGTGCTCCTCCCCTGGCACTGACACACCCATGCTGGACAGATCTAAACCACTGCTCCTCCCCTGGCACTGACACACCTATGCTGGACAGATCTAAACCACTGCCTGACAGGTGGCAGCAACTGCACATGGCTGACCTGTCCCGTGTGCCTGGAGGAAGCCTCAGTGAATGTCAACTGCCATTTTATTAAGACTCCAAGTGTCTGCAGGGGAGAGGGGACACATGGCTAAGTCATGTGCCCTATCATGGTCTACTTGAGTGACCCTGAGGCAGAGAAGGCTGTATGAGGTCCCAAGTCACAGTCTACTGAGCGCCATTCACAAAACTCTATTAGAAAGTTGTGTGCAGCCAGGTGGTGGTGGCACACACCTTTAATCTCAGCACTTGGGAGGCAGAGGCAGATGGATCTCTGTGAGTTTGAGGTCAGCCTGGTCGCTACAGAGCAAGTTCCAGGACAGCCAGGGCTGTTACACAGAGAAACCCTGATACAGATACCATGGGGTACTGGGGTAATGCTGCTGAACAGTCTGGCTCTGGTTGGAGAGTGGCAAGGTAGGTCAGGGAGAACAGGGATGTCCCCCCAGTCCAGCCTATGGCTTTATTATCCTGTGTTGTCTAAGCAGGAGGGGGTATCCTGACCCAGCCCCCGTAATACACCATGAGGTGCTAAAACCCAGGAGAGAATAGGGTCACTGGGATCCTGCTCTTGCTTCCTTCACCTGCAGGTCTCCCCCCAAATGGGTCTTCTTCAGTTGAGGTTGGTCCCTCAAAAATGGACCCGCAGCACATCCTGGCTGGTGACTGGCTGTTGGCAGGCTGTGCACATCATGGGCTGGGAGCGCTGCTTCTCACTCAGGCAGGGTCGGCACAGGAGGTGGCCACAGGGCAGCTGGTACACAGGCTCCTTTGTGGAGTAGGAGGAAAATGCTCTTTTGCAGGAGGCACACTCTGGACCACAGATACTCCTGGGGTGCTCTGGTGAGTCAGAAGAACAAGGAAGGGTCAGGTGAGGCTGTTCCTCAGTCAGCTTTGTCCCTGGAAGCTGGGAACTGGCAGGCCTCCCTTCTACCATCTTTATTAATCTTGGTGCTGTCTATGAATGCTTAAGAACTGGCCTCTAAATGCATGGGAGCAAGCCTGTCCCCTGGCCTCGCAGACAAAGTGTATACTCCTCCGCCAAAGCTGGAGCAAGGTACAAGCTTACCCTGACAAGATCAGCTGCAAGAAAAGGGAAAAACACAATGCAGCCCAAATATCAGGGTCAGAACAGTCAGAGTGGAGGGAAATCACCAGAGGGGCACTTCAATCTGTCAGTAGCTGCCTTCTAACTCCTCAGTTCCTTTCTGGAACTGCCCTGGCCTTGGACAGGCCCTCCCACCTTAAGATTCACCCCAGATTCCCTTGATGTGATCCAGAAGAAAGAAGGTAAGGTCTACACCACAGGACAGTGAGGCTTTGAGTCATATCATGTGAATCTTAAGAGGTGGAACACCTCTGTGATCATTAGCTGTGAAAGACTCCTCTGGCTGTGTAAGAACAATGGGGCCATGGACGATGGGGATGCTGAGCACAGGAGCTGCAGGGAGTTCACAAGGGCTGGGGAAGAGGATTCAGAGTTGGTACTAGGGTGTTCCTCAGAACCACAGCAAAGAAAAGCACAAAAGGGCTGATGAGATGGCTCAGTGGATGGAAGGACTTCCTGCCTGATGACCTGAGTTCCATCCTGGCACCCACAGCAGAGGAGAACCAACTTCTGAGAGTTGTCTCTTCACCTCCACATGTGTGCTGTGGCATGTGTGTACTATGTGCAGGCACACACACAAATAAGAGCATACAAGGACCTAATCATGAACGCCCATCAGAGTGAGGACACTGGGGGAAAAACCGACTCCTATGGTGAAAGCTTGACAAGTGGAAGACAGGCTCTGAGGGTGCTGGGAGGAGAGCTTTGAAAGCAGACAGTGCAGATCAGAGTGACTGGAGATGCCAATGAGAAGGGAGGGAAGGAGAGCAAGGGGTCACAAGAGCAGCACTAGGTGAGGGCTCTCACTGACAGAAACTCTAGCAAGGGAAACTGAAAAGAAATGGATGAAGGCAGGGAAGAAGCTGCGTCATCTGAAGGCTCAAAGAAAGAGAAGGTGGGTAAAGCCGATCAGGCTGGCCAGGCGCATCCCCGGATGCTGTGAGGACAAGCAGCCGTGAGACTGGCAGTTCTCCTGGGCACTCTGAGAGACTTGCTCTTGGGAATAGTTAGGAAGAAATGATCAGAGTAGGGAGAGTGTGATGGAGACCCAGGTGACAGGAGGAGGGACGGGCTCTGCATCAGCAGGAGCAATCAACAGCCTGCCTTAGAAGCCCCACTAGGTTTCATTTTGTCCTTTGTTTAATAAAGGGGGTTGGGGAGCTGGAGAGATGGCTCAATGGTTAAAGAGCACTGGTTACTCTTGCGGGACCCTGGGTTAAGTTCTAAGTATCCACATGGTGGCTCACAAGTATCTGTAACTCCTGTTTCAGGAGATCTGACACTTTCTTCTGATCTCTACCAGGTATGGACATGGTACATATACATACATACAGAAAAAACATACACATAAAATTTAAAAAAATTAGTCAATTCCTCATTTTGTATCTACCTTACAATATGATCCTAGGTTTTTTTTCTTTGACAAAATTAATCATTAATCTACCTCTGTGCTTTTCTAGTACAATGATAAAAGTGTTACCAAGAAGAGAGAAGATGACCTCTGAAACCTAAATCTTTCTTCATATGTAGTTAAAACAGCCCAGATTCAGATGAAGGGAAGATTAGGAACATCAAAGTCCCAGGAGAGAACTATGCAGTCTACCACAGTCAAGTGTGGTAGGCACCCTTGTAATCCCAGCACTTGGGAACTGGAAAGTTCAAGGCCAGCAAGACCCCATGTCAAAAAATTCAAAACAAACCTACAGCAAAGGACAGTCAGAGTCCACAGAATGACAGGGTCAACTAAAGATCTTGCCTGTGGTGAGTCCCATTTCCAGGCAGCCCCTCATTCCCTTCTGGAGAAGACAGAGAAAAGCTCTCTCTCCAGAATGGGAATTACAATAAGGGAGCTGGCTATGCAGACCCACAGAACACGAAGACTAGGCCCAGCATCCTACACAGGCAGACGCTAGAGCTCACAGAGGATTACCATAGCTGGTGTCTGGTCTCCTGGCAGTACTGCTCCCTCTTGTGCCCAGCTGCTGGAGCTGCCCCTTGGAGAGCCGGGCAGTAAAGGAAGGCATGGAGCCGAGGGTGGAAGTCAAGGCGATTTCCAAACTCTGCGACAGCTTCTGCTCATGGGACACTGGACCTGTGGGAGACACAGAGATCATGACATCCAGGAAGATGCAGCAAAAGAGAGACAGCTACTCATTCTTGGAAGACCAGAAAATGACCCTTCCAACTTCAGACATGTGAGTATAAAGAAAACCTCTTCCTGTGTCTCCCAGGACTGTGAAGGCAGAACAAAGAGCCAGAGTCCTGGGAATCCTGACGCCTCCCCATCCAAAATGCCTTCAAAGCCTGAGGCTTTCTCTAACTTTCCCCTAAACAAAGTGTTGTGCAGGGCAGAGCCATCTTGAGGCTTTGATACAGACTGCACCTCTTTTTTCTTCCTTCCCTCATTTATTCTGTGGTGCTGGGGATATAGTCCTGGACTTGTGCCTTCCAGACAGCCACACTACTGCTCAGCTACATCCCAAGCCCGTGCTACATTTCGAAAGGCCTGCCTGCTGGTCCAAGAAATGATGAGACAACAGACAGTTGTCTGTACAGTTCCTACACTCTCTATCCTCTGCCTCAGCGTACTTCCCTTCCCTCTCCCCGATCCCCCCCCCTTTTTTTTGAGACAGGGGTATCACTATGTAGCCCATGCTGGCCTCAAACTCAAACTCATGCTTATTCTTCAGCCTCTGCCTCTTGAATGCTAGAAATACAGGCATTTGCTACCATACTTTTCTTATTTAAAAAAAGAAAAGCTAAGTGGTGGTGGCACGTGCTTTTAATCCCAGTACTCAGGAGACAGAGGCAGGTGAATCTCTGTGAGTTCAAGGCCAGCCTGTTCTACAAAGCAAGTTCCAGGACAGCCAGAGTTGTTACACAGAGAAACCCTGTCTCCAAAAACAACAAACAAACAAGCCCAAGCACTAGGAAAACAGCTCTGTTAGTACAGTGCTTTCAGTAACAGCATGAGGGGCTGAGTCTGCTCTCCCAGAATCTGTGTCAAATATCCAGGCGCACTGATCACACCTGTAATCCCAGTGCTGGGGAGACAGAGACAGGCAGATGCCTTGAGCTTGCTGGTCATGCAAGCCTGGTAACCCAAGTTCAATCCCCAGAACCCACAGTGGAAGAGAATAACTGAGCCCTGCAAGTTGTCCTCTGACCTCCACAAACATGCCACAGCACGAGTGCCTGCATGAGCATGGGAGCTCACACACGCACACATACAGACACACATACACAACTTGGGAGATGGAGGAAAAAGAATCATAAATTCAAAATCGTCCTAATAATATAGAGAATTCTGGTCCAGCCTAGGTTATATAAGACCCTGTCTCAACAAAAGGCCATCTCTAAAACTCTTCATTTAAGTTGGGCAGTGGTGGCACACAACTTTAATCCCAGCACTTGGGAGACACGTGGATCTCTAAATTTAAGGCTAGTCTGGTCTATAGAGGATAGCCAGGAAAACTCTGCTTCAAAACAAACAAATAAACAAACAAAACCACTCTTAATCTAGGCCAGCATAATGGCTTAGCAGGCCAAAAAAAAAACGGACCTGTTTGGTTGTTGTTTTGTCAACTGGACACAAGCTACAGTTAATCGGGAGGAGGAACCTCAACTGAGAAAATGTCTCAATCAGACTGCCTACAGGCTGTCTATAAGGCAATTTTTCTTGATTAATAACTGATATAGGGGCCCAGATGACTGGGGGATGCTGCTACCCCTGGGCAGGCGGGCCCTGGATGGTAAGAAAGCAGTGTGACAAGACATGATGAGCAAGCAGTAACCAGCACTCCTGTGGCTTCTGCTTCAGTTCCTGCCTCCAGGTTCTACCCTCACTTCATTCAGGTGACCTAGTGTGACCTGAGAACTGGAAGATGAACCCTTTCCTCTGCAGGTTTTGGTCATGGTGTTTAATCACAGCATGAGAAATCTAACTAAGACAGTGACTGATCCAATGCTGATGATCTGAGCTCAATCTTGGGAACCACGTGCTGGAAGGAGAGCACAAACTCCAAAAGCTGTTATCACACACAACCCCACAACAGAAAGCTTGTAACTGATCTTAGATTCCAAACCCCACTAACTTTTACTTTGCTTCAACGTGGCATTTAAAATCTTACTGATTCCTCGTTAGTATAGTGGTTAAAAAAAAAAAAAAGAAAAAATAAAAGAAAATAAAATCTTATTGAGAGAAACAAAGTAGTATAAACCTGTAATTCCAAAACTGGAAGGCAGAGGCAGGAGGGCTGTCACAAATTTGAGGCCAACCTTGTCTATAAAGTGATTTAGTTAAATGTCAATCAGCACGATGCACTGTAACAGTGGTTCCAAAGAAAAGAAGATAAAGAAAAAGCTAAAGATCTGACCAACTTTGATTTTTCTTCTGGTTAGGTTTTGGTTTTGATTGATTTGGTTCTTTTGAGACTGGTTCTTATGGTGTAGTCCTGGCTGGGCCGAAACTCATTATGTAGACCAGGCTGGCCTTGAACTCACAGAAATCTATTTGCCTCTGCCTCTTGAGTGCTAAGATAAAAGGTGTGTGCTACTATGCCATGCTCTAACTTGCTTTATGTTTATTTTAAAATAAAAAAAATTTTTATGTATATGAAAGTTTGCCTGCATATATGTTTGCCTGGTTCCCACAGAGGCCAGAGAGTCAGATCCCCTGGACCTGGAGTTAAAGATGGCCAGGAGCGCCCATGTAGGTGCTGAGAACTGAATCCAGGTCCTCTGAAAGAAGAGCTAGTGCTATTCACTGCTGTGCCTTCTCTCTAGGACTACATCCCAAATTCTATTTTTCAAAACAGTCTTTGCCACAAGAGATCTAGAGACAATTTTCCTAATTAAGGCACTAGAATTTCTGTTCAGGTTGTGTCAGATGAAATGACACTTTATATTTCTTTCATTTTAAAAATTACTTATTTACTTTTATGTGTACGTGTGTGCACCCATCTATGTGGGTTTATGTTTACCACTTGTATGCAGGTGCTGGTAGAGACCAGAGGCCATCAAGTCCCCTGGAACTGTAGTTACAGGAGGATTTTTTAGTCCCTCTGCTGTGACTGTTTGCCTCTGGAAGAACATTAAGTGCTTTTAACTGGTAAGCCATCTCTCCAGCTCCAATCTTCCTTTCTTTCTTATCTGCCCATCTTTTACAAAAATAACATGTCAGCTGGGCATGGTAACTGTACTGGCTTCGTTGTGTGTCAACTTGACACAAGCTAGAGTCATCAGAGGAAGGAGCCTCAGCTGAAGAAATGTCTTACTGAGATCCAGTTGTGATCAATGGGGGAGGCCCAGCCCACGGCAGGTGGTGCCATCCATGGGCTACTGGTCCTGGGTTCTATAAGAAAGCAGGCTGAAAGCCAGGCAGTGGTGGTGCACACCTTTAATCCCAGCACCCAGGAGGCAGAGGCAGGCAGAGCTCTGTGAGTTCGAGGCCAGCCTACAAGAGCTAGTTCCAAGACAAGCACCAAAGCTACACAAAGAAACCCTGTCTCGGAAAACAACAACAACAATAAAAAACCCACAACAAAACAAACAGCAAGCAAGCAAGCAGACTGAGCAAGCCATGGGAACAATCCAGTAAGCAGCAACCCCCTCCATGACCTCTGCATCAGCTCCTGCCTCCAGGTTCCTGTCCTATGTGAGTTTCTGACCTTACTTTCTTCAGTGATGAACAGCAATGCTAAAGTGTAACCCAAATAAACCTTTTCCTGCCCAACTTGGTTTTTTTTTTTTTTTTTTTCATGATGTTTTGTCACAGCAATAGAAGCTCTAACTAAGATGGTGGCCCACACCTTTAATCCCAGCACTTGGGAGACAGAGGCAGGTGGATTTCCAAGTTCAAAGCCAGCCAGGTTTATACAGAGAAACCTGTCTCAAACCAACCAACTAAATGACAACAAATGAAGAACACATCCTGTCAGTCTGAAAAGTTACACCAGACATTTCCAGGTTCAGAAGTTTCCAAAGCAAGTCTGGCTGCTCTCCTGGGGGTGGCAGGACCGCTGCTTCCAGGAATCACCGATGCCAGAGGGAAAAGGCGGGAAGCCAGGCAACATAAATCTCATACTCAGCAACAATGCAACCCACTCACATTTACCGACCATATTTTCTTCCTGAGAGGCAGGCCTCCAACCTCACACTCTGCCACTTTTGTTGTGGTACTTCGTGGATAAGTGAGACAGAGAGACCCACAGTGCATTTCCATCAATCTCCTGTGCAGGGTGGGGGTGGGGGAAGGTAGGGGAGCTGAAGAGATAGCTCAGAGGTTAAGAGCACTGACTGTTCTTCCAGAGGTCCTGAGTTCAATTCCCAGCAACCACATAGTGGCTCATAACCATTTGTAATGAGATCTGATGCCCTCTTCTGGTCTGTAGGGATACATGTAGACAGAACACTGCATACATAATAAATAAATAAATAAATCTTTAAAAAAGAAAAAAAAAACCCAGAGGCATCCAGACACATGAAATATAGAGGTTTCAGAAAAGAAGACATAGACTGCTTTAAGGGACCTACTGTTTCTCCTTCCAGCAGACCAGAATGGAGGATTCAAAACAGGAAAACACACTGATCTTGCTAAAAAAGACACAGGGAACACAAAGCAGGTAAGTCCACCAATGCAAGGAAGAGGGCACAGAACATGATGATGGAACTCAGACAGTCAGATGTGGGCTTACACTTGTAGCCCCAGCACTAAGAGACCTGGTCAGACGGATCAGCACAGTCCAGCACCAGCCACCACATAGTGAGCTTTTAAAAAGCTTGAGTTACAGAGTGAAACCCTTTTTCTCTCAAAACAAGTAAAATAAATAAATAAAAATAAAATTTTAAGAAGAAAAAATTAAATCTCAGGATAATAAGAGAACACATACACCACTTTGGGACTTACAAGGACAAAACTGAGATGCCCTGCAGAAAGGAAAAGCAGCATGGCCCCCAGCTTCATAAGTCTAAGTTAGTAAAGCATAAAGCCAAGAAGAGCAGCATCATGTCAGCAGGAAGAGCAGGGATGACAGAGTCGTGGACACAGACGAGTTACCTGCTGAACAGTCCATATCTGTCAGGCCGAGTTCACTGGGTGCTTTCATCTTTTTAGCAGTTGGCTCTGAGGTAGTGGGGGAGAGCAGAGAGCTTGTGGGAGAGGAAGCGGCATTCATGCCATGGCTGGGTTCAGCCTGCTCCTGCTTCCTTTTCCTTGAGGGCAGGGTAATGACAGAAGGGGTCATTGCTGATGCAGTTTGTGCTCTCCCAAGCAGGTGGCAGCCAGAAATAGAGTGCTGGAGTAGGAAACGGTCGATCCGAGCCTTCAGGGAGGGATGAGGCAGCGGGTGGGACTGTGGGGTAAAGGCTAACCCTGTGAATGGGTCACTGGGCACTCGGCCCCAAGTAGCTTCACTGAGGTTACACTTCTCCAGAGTGCTCTGGTCAATGACCTTGCCTGAAGGCAGCAGCATGGGGCACGGCATGATCTCCAGGGTAATAGGGTCTAGGAACTCCTCAGGCACATCATTAACCACCTCAGACATCTGTAAGACACAGGGAGCCTGCTGGCCCTCAGACTGACCCCCAGAGTCACAGTCACTGTCCATGGGCGAGGCTGGAGTGTGCAGACCCAAGTCCTTCGGCAGGCTTCCTGATGCTATCAACAAGACACTATTTATTACCTCCTGAGAGCAGGTCTTGGCTGGCTGACCCCACACCTCTAAACGCTTTATGCAAGAGATGCCATTGCCTGTCACATGGGTGATTCCGATCTTGAGATGGGCCACATGGCTAAGGGAAAGAGCCCCTTTATTCCAGAGTTCCTGGGCTACAACAGCAGGAGAGAGGAGTGTGACTTCCATTGGGCTAAAAGGTGGCCTGGCCTTGAAGCCCCTATGGCTGAACACCACGTGGTTCTGGTTTTTCAGTAGGACTTTGCCTACCAAGGTGAATGCCTCCTTGTCTGGGACAGACAACTCCCTTGGGTCTGTAGTCCAGCACTCGTGTGAACCCAGAGAAGCTCTGCTAGATAAGGCAGATGTGTATAATTCCAGGCCAGTGACATTCTGGCATCCCCCCGCTGTGAGATCTATATTAATCCTACAGAGTTCTACGTTAAAGGGAAAAGAAACTGTCACATAGATTGGAGGTCTAATGAAGTACTCTGTCCTAAAGCCATGGCTTCTTTTTATGAGGTCTTCAGAGATGAGATTTTCTACTTCATAACCATCAGCTGATACCTAGATTAATGACAAAGAGAAGACACACTGATCCAAATGAAGACAACAGGTTTTTAAGAACTTGTCACTTACAAAAATACTTTCGATATTTACTTACTTATTTTTATGTTATGTATATGGGAGTTTTGACTGCTTGTATGTCTGTGCACCACATGTATGCAGTGCCTACTGTGGACAGAAGAGGGTATCAGAGCCCCTGGAAAAGAAGTTCTAGATGGTTGTGAGCCATCATGTGGGTGTTAGCAATTACAACTGGGTCCTCTAGAAGAACAGCTAGAGTATGTACACACACACACACACACACACACACACACACACACACACACACACACACACACACAATACTATGTTTATATATGTGTTCTGCCTAAGACCAGAAGAGGGCACCACATCTCATTATAGATGGTTGTGAGTCACCATGTGGTTGCTGGGAATTGAACTCAGGACCTCTGGAAGAGAAGCTAGTGCTCTTAATCTCTCTGAGCCATCTCTCCAGCCCCAGCCAGTGACTTAACCACTGAGCCATCTCCCCTTAAGTTCTTAGTTGCTTTTTATTGTGGGGGGGTAGGGAGGGTTTTTCTGTTGTAGCCCTGGTTGTCCTGGAACTTGCTCTGTGACCAGGCTGGTCTCAAACTCAGAGATTTGCCTGCCTCTGCCTCTCGAGTGCTAGGATTAAAGGTGTGTGTGATCATCTCTAGCCCCCCTCCCACTGCTAAATTCTTAATTTTTAAATTATGTTAAACTGAATTATCTCAAGTTTTTGGAGGCATTCAAGATTATGCTAAAGGCTGAAGGTAAATGTCTCCAAGCATGGCCCACTATTATAAATATGAGCAATAAGCTAGGTACCGTGATGTTTATCTATAATCCCAGCACTTGGAAGGTAAAGCAGAATGCTCAGGAATTCAAGATCATCCTAAACTACATAGCAAGTTAGAGGCCATCCAGGGCTACATGAGACCCTTGTCTCAAACAGGCAAAGCAAAACAAAACAAGTAGTTAATCCTGTGTGTGGTTCGCACTTGGGAGGTTGATTCCTTGTGTGAAAGAACAGTTTAAGGTCATCCTTGGCTATACAGTGACTTGCAGGTCAGCCTGTGCTGCATTAGACTTTTTTTTTTTTTAATTTTTAAGATTTATTTATTTATTATGTATCCAACCTTCTACCTCCATGTATGCCCGCACGCCAGAGGAGGGCGCCAGATCTCATTACAGGTGGTTGTGAGCCACCATGTGGTTGCTGGGAATTGAACTCAGGACCTCTGGAAGTGGAGCCAGCGCTCTTAACCACTGAGCCATCTCTCCAGCCCTAGACTTTTTTTTTAAAATTAATTTATTTATTTATTATGTATACAATATTCTGTCTGCTTGTATGCCTGCAGGCCAGAGGAGGGCACCAGACCTCATTACAGATGGTTGTGAGCCACCATGTGGTTGCTGGGAATTGAACTAAGGACCTTTGGAAGAGCAAAGCAATGTTCTTAACCACTGAGCCATCTCTCCAGCCCATGCATGAGACTTTTTAAAAATAAAAACAAACAAGCAACCAAATAAACACAAACAAACAAACAAACAAACAAAAAACAAGGTCTGGAGAAATGTCTCAGTTGTCAAGGGTACGTGCTGTTCTTTTAGAAAGGACTCAGGTTCAATTCCCAGTACCTGATTGGCAGAAATTCTCATCTTTTTTTTGCGTCCCTCCTGCTAAGATTAAAGGTATTTGCCACAACACCTGACAAAAGTAAATGAACCTTAAAAGCAAAACAAACAAAAAGGCAACAATAAAACAACAGAAAACTGAGAGGGAGGGCAAGGGAAAGAGAGACACAGGGAGGGAAAGGGAGACACTGAGTGACTGATTCTACTCTGCTATGACTGTGCACATGCCATTGATCCACCAAGACAACCACGTCTATTTTTCAGAGTCACAGAGCACCTCACAGCTGAGCTCTGGGATCCGTGACTGCCCAATACTTGTCTAAAATGCTGTCTGCTGGAATCCAAGGGTAAGCGCACAGTAGCCTAAATCAAGGCCACATACACAAGGCAGGAAATGGGGAAAAGCATGAGAATACATTACATATTTTTGTGTATATATTTGTTTGGGTTACCTTATTGCAGTGAATTCTTGGTCTGAACTGTGGGAGGCAAAGATTTATTACCATCTTTGTGGCTGAAAGAATAGCTTCCAAGCATCAGAAACAGCCTTTAAAAAAAAAAGTAAAACTTAATATTAGCCAGATACATTATAATTCAGCTTTAAAGCCGGGCATAGTGGTACACGCTTTTGATCCCAGCACTTGGGAGGCAGAAGCAGGCAGATTTCAGTGAATTTGAGGCCAGCCTGGTCTACAGAGCAAGTTCCAGGACAGGCAGAGTTACACAGAGAAATCTGCCTTAAGAAATCATAAATAAATAAATAATCGATCAGTTTTAAACTTTCAGGAGTTGAATCTAAGAGAGGAACAAATAGGGCAGAAGCAGAATTTCTAATATATTCTCCCAGTCCCACCATTTTCCTTGTGCCCTACTGATGATGGGGGAAATTACTCACCGAAAAGTTAGGAAGGCAATTTTCTTGCCCTTTAAAAACATTTTATTTAAGGTGTATGCATGTGCCTGAGTGTATGTCTGTGCACCATGGGTGTCAGAAGCTTCAGATACCCTGGGACTAGGGTTACCGAAGGTTGTGGACCATGTGGGTGCTGGGACTGAACCCAGGCGCTCTGCAGCCGGCGCTGTCAGCCGCGGAGCCATGTCTCCAGGCTGGAGAAGGCGAGTTCCAGCCTAAATTCTACCGATGGGCAAAGTGTGTCGGTTCTGCAGGGTCCCATAGGAAGGAGCCAGTGCACAACAGCAGATAATAAGGCGGTGGTGGTGAACAGGAAGGGTCACAGAACACAATCATAGTGGTGCTGTACACTCAACCCTTGCTATTGCTTCCTTCCACACCTGGAAGAGTTGAGCCTGTTTTTGAGAAGGCTGGGGTGCTTTTCTTGGCTTAGACTCTATGTGGCGTGAGGGTGCTATCATGGCACTCTCACGGCATGGAATCCTCACGAGCATGGCATTATTGTCTATTTAAGTATACCAGAGTCCTTTACTCTGTATTTATACATATGATGTGTGTGAGGACACTTGTGTCACGGCACATGAGAGGTCAGGGGACAGACATTTTCCTCTTCCATCTTTACAGTTCTAGGTCTCTAAGCAGGTAGTTAGGCTTAGGCTCATACTGTAGGCACCTTTACCCTCTGAGCCATCTCACGGATCCCTCAGATTCCTTCATTTAAGAAACTTCTGTAAACCAGGCGGTGGTGGCACATGCCTTTAATCCCAGGACTTGGGAGGCAGAGGCAGGCGGATCTCAGTGAGTTCAAGGCCAGCCTGGTCTACAAAGCACAGCCAGGACTACAAAGAGAAATCCTGTCTTGAAAAACCAAAAACAAATAAATAAATAAAAAAGAAAGAAAAGAAACTTTTGTAAAATTACATTATTTAATACTGCATGTGTACATGTGTGGCTCATACATGCCACAGGGTGTACGGGGAAGTCAGAGGACAACGTGGCGGAGTTGTCTCTCTCACTCTACTAGCGGCAGGACTCAGGCCGTCAGGCTTTCAGGACGGTGCCTCTTGTGGCTGTGCCACCCACCTACGCCCAGAGTGCTCAACGGATTAAGATTAGGGTGGCTTCTAAGAAAAGGCTCAGAAGTTAAGAGCATTGGTTATTCTTCCAGGGTACCTAGGTTCAATTCCTAATACCCACAGGATGGTTTACAACCAATTTTAACTCCAGTCCAGGGGATCTGGTGCCTTCTGGCCTCTTCAGGCACCAGGCATGCACATGATACAAATACCATGCAGGTAAGACAACCACACACATAAAATAAAATTTAAAAAGTTAATGTATGATAAAGGAATGTGGAAGTCTTTTTGTTTGTTTTGTGTTTTTGAGATAAGTCTCTAGTAGCCCAGGCCATGAGCTCCTGATCCTCTACTTTCCAAGAGGCGTGTGCCACCACACCGTTATGTGGTGATGAAGATTAAACCAGGATTTCCTACAGGCTAAGCAAGCACTCTAGCAAATGAGTTACTTCCCCAGCCCTGACCCATGGAAATCTCGATTACCCTTTCCAGCATATATTGGATCAAGTCGAGGGGAACTTTAATGGGCCCTTTGCATTCAGACTGCCTCTCCTTACCTGTGTAAGAAGAGCCTTCTAGTCAAAAGCAGAGAGCTGCTCCACGCTGGTCAACGGTGGCCAGCCCCACGAGAACAGTACTGAAGGCTGAGCCTAGCACATGGACCATCTTTCTCCACAGCGCTTACTGAGTTGGAAGGAACACACAGAGGCTATCCAGCCCATCACATTAAATTCTCTTCATTGTCAGCTTCAACGCCACCTCTTGCTTCCTGCCTCGTAGTGGCAGATCTTATCCCATACTACTACCTCACAGATTTCTCAGAAGTTTGGATGATCCTCACCTATAGCAAAAACAAATGGTAACACATTAATACAATTTTAGGGTTGTGGGTGGACCTCGGTGACAGTGCATTTGCCTAGCTAGCACGCATGAGGTTCTAAGTTCAATCCCAAGCACCAAAAATTACTTTAAAAAATACAAATTAGGCCTCAAACTGAAAAGCTTCTGTAAAGCAAAGTACGGTCAACAAGACAAAATGACAGCCTACAGAATGGAAAAGATCTTCACTAACCCCACATCAGACAGAGGTCTGATCTCCAAAATATACAAAGAACTCAAGAAATTGGACACCAAAAGATCACATAATCCAATTCAAAAAAATGGAGTACAGACCTAAACAGAGAACTCTCAACAGAGGAATCTAAAATGGCTGAAAGACACTTGAGAAAATGTTCAACATCCTTAGTCATCAGAGAAATGCAAATCAAAACAACTCTGAGATTCTATCTTACACCTGTAAGAATGGCCAAGATCATGCCGGGCAGTGGTGGTGCACGCCATTAATCCCAGCACTCGGGAGGCAGAGGCAGGCGGATCTTTGTGAGTTCGAGGCCAGCCTGGTCTACAAGAGCTAGTTCCAGGACAGGCTCCAAAGCTACAGAGAGCCCTGTCTCGAAAAACCAAAAAAAAAAAAAAAAAAGAATGGCCAAGATCAAAAACACAGATGACAACTTATGCTGGAGAGGTTGTGGGGAAAAGGGAACACTTCCGCATTGTTGGTGGGAATGCAAGCTGGTATAACCCCTATGGATGTCAGTGTGGCGATTTCTCATAAAATTAGGAAACAACCTTCCTCAAGACTCAGTAATACCACTTTTGGGTATATATCTAAAGGATGCTCAATTGTACCACAAGGACATGTGCTCAACTATGTTCATAGCAGCTTTGTTTGTCATAGCCAGAACCTGGAAACAACCTAAATGCCCCTCGATCAAAGAATGGATAAGAAAAATGTGGTACATTTACACAATGGAGT